>JZLH01S0081187.1:18627-30754 GCA_001188425.1 Eucidaris tribuloides | reverse complement strand
TGTGTGTGTGTGTGTGTGTGTGTGTGTGTGTGTGTGTGTGCGTCGTGTGTGTGTGTTGTTGTGTGTGTGTGTGTGTGTGTGTTGTCGTGTGTGTGCGTATGTGTGTGTGTGTGTGTGTGTGTGTGTGTGCGTCCGTGTGTATATGTGTTGTGTGTGTGTGTGTGTGTGTGTTTGCGTGTGTGTGCGTATGTGTGTGTGTGTGTGTGTGTGTGTGAGAGCGCTTTCAAGCACTTAGACACCATTGCACACCATTAACGCATAATGTGTATAGTCTATTCATAATCAGCTAGTAACAAACATGTTATGTCTCAGTCCTTTTCAGTAATTTATACATTAGCATTAATGTAATTTCACGATAATTCATAAAAAAACGCCAATAACTCAAATTAGATTGATTTGAAACTTGCTTCCCTTTGCCGAAGTAGAGGATCATATATTTGACTACTTATAATTATGAGCTTTCTTCCAGTAACTGAATATGACAGCGACATGGCGTTATCTGGTACAGACCACCGTATATGGCACTGACGACAAACTTTGCTCCACGTCCAGACGTCTGCGAACCTGAGTAGTAGTAGATTATCATTGCGTTACTGGTAGAAGACACGGGACTAGGCAAGGTCGTCCCTCTGATATTGGATGACCATCTGTTACCATCGTGTACTTGTATGGCTGCTGAACCGTGTAAGTTGAAATCGGTGAAGTTAACTCGAATGGTTGTTCCCGACGGGCTGCCTACATACCACCGGCATTCAAAGTAGGCTCCGTCAAGATTAGGATAGTGGGGTGTTGTAAATGTGAGACTGCGAACAGACCTGTCCAATACAATACTACCTCCGCATGAAGACACCACATCGGTTGGTTCCCAAATCCGTACGTCTGATGCAAATATGGGAAAGTATATGTATATGATTTTTTAAGACTTGGATGGAAATGTCTCGCAGAAAATATGAAAATATAACGGGTGTTTTTTTTATATATATATTGTAATATTTTGTTTTGATTCTAAAGAGATTTTCATGCTTGGTACGGCTACCATTATGTTTATGTTTTCTTTTTCCTTTGTTCACATTCAAAATGTAGTTGTCATAATGTGGTAAATTTCTCCTAATATACGGTTGATAGTTCTAAAACTGAGTCATTGTTCTTTCACCTTACCTGAAATGCTAATATCCGCAAGAAATCCACGTCCGTTGGTACCACTGTTATTGTCATAAAACCGCAATGTTAGTGCTTCCCGCGATGACACCAATGGGGATATATCTACATCTATATTGCCACCAAGTTTCGAGAAAGCGTAGGCCCAGCTGCTAGATGAAGGATGGTCATAGATGTAAACATATTCACGGCTTGTTGCTGTATGTAGGTCCCTCATAGTCAGTCGAACCTGCTTTCCTGATGGACCGATTGTTCTACACTACCCTGATGCATCCAACTGATTTCTTTTTGGCAATGATGGTACACAGCATCAGTGCCTTGATATCGTTCGCATGCAGATTGTTCTTATTCTTCTTCTTTGCAATGATGCTACAAAGCATCGGTGCCTTGATCTCGATCGCATGCAAATTCTTCTCCTTCTTCTATGCAATGGTGCTACACATAATCATTTCCTTGTTATCTTCTTTTTCTTCCACCAAAAATGCTTTAGACTTAACACCTGCTTTTTGTGTCCTTTCGTTAGCTCTCTTCTTCACGTCCCTTTCAGTTCAAACTTCGTCGGTATGTCCACAACCATGTAAACTTAATAACTGAACCCTTCATATTTAAATCACTCATGCGTGACCTTGCAGGCGCCATTTTGCCCATTTTTAGAGCAAAGTTTAAACACGTACTGTGCCAAGAGGGGTCGAGTAATTAATTTGTTACTTGGTCATACGAAGGACGCTTTGAAAAGGGATTTTCGAAATTGCTCACGCGTGACCGTCCAGGCGCCACTTTGTCCGTGTTCTCATGTCCTCTTTTTATGTACCTTCCTCATGTTCATTTCATTTTAAATTTTGCAGGTATGTACACGAACATCTCATGTTTATCACTGAACTCTTTGTTTTTTTCAAAATCAATCAGGCATGACCATCCAGGCGCCATTTTGTCTATTTTCTTTGTTCTTTAGTTTATTTCCCTTCCCGATGTCCATTTAAGTTCAAATCTCATAACTATGTCCATGGTCATTTTATTTGACCACCGAAGTCTTATTTTGTCAAAACCACTCGTGTGTGACCACCCAGGCTCTACTTTATTCATTTTCTCTCTTCCTTTATCTTCATTATACTTCAAGCTAAAGACTTCTTATAAATTGTTTGGATAGTGTAGGAATTGCCGTTTCATCTCCAACTTAAAACCTGCCCTTCAAAATGCCATTTTTATACTCAAAATTAACACTTTAGGTGCTATCGGCCCAGAGAAGACAATCAATTCCATAATTTTTAATTCGAATGACAACGTCACTTAAGTTCTTAACAATTATATTCATCATAAAATGAAGACACATTGAAACAACTAAATGAGTTAAAACGTCTTGTCTCGACGCTTTATAGAAAAGCATACAGTTTTGAAAGGTTATACACATAAGTCCAAAACAACCCAGCACCAAAAGTGTAATGAAAACCTAAAGGTACGAGGTCATGAGGTCTCATATATTTTATTCAGGCTTGTTACCATATCTCAAGAACCGCTCATGGAATTGCAATGTAACTTGGAGTAAGTATTACGTATGCAGTACTGATATAGTGATCAGATTTCAGAGTTGGATGGTCAAAGGTCATGAGGATGTCTGATTTGGGTTCATTACCCTAACTCAAGAACAGATTTTCATACTTTTATTTAACTTGGATCAAGTGTGACATATAAGGCACTGTTGAAATGATTAAATTTCGGGGCGAATGGTGAAATCATACAAGTCTGATTTAGGTTCCTTTTTTATAATAACTCAAGGACGGCTTCAATTTCAATATAATTTAGGTCAAGTATTAATATGATGCATCAATGAACTGATCGCACTTATTAGGAATTAAAACGTCAAATTTTAAAGGTCATAAAGAAAGTTGATAAAAGTATTATAAATGAGTGCTTTAAATGATCATTCAATATTGTTTAAACAGTCGGCACTCAGTATAACAAAATATATAGTAAATTACACTTAAACGGATGTAATACCACTTGATTTGTCATCTCTATGTAAATGCTGTTATTGTGCATGTAAATATGGCACAAAGATTTATGTGTAATTAATTCACACGAAACATGGTATGATTTTAGTTTAGGTGAGAAATGTCACTCTCTTGCGAACCAAAACGTGTATTCTTTATTTGTATTAATTAATTTGTATTTAATTGTTATACGTATAAACCTATTGATATGGAGTATATTTAAACAGTAATTTTAACAATCACGAAGTTATGAATGGAATGTTACACAGATTCAGAAAGTCCAGGGTCAACGCTGGAAGGACAGTTACGCGATGGATTCGCATTATACATTGTAAATATTCTCCGTTGGGAGTAAAGGGTCTGTGATAATGGCCAAGGGAGGTTACAACTCCAAGTTTGGGTACGGTGTTACCTTCGTAACCATCAATATATGTAGGTGAAAGGTCTTTCTGACCAAGGCTTTGTTTGAATTTTAACATCTCCTTTTTTTAACACTTAGGTAAAGGCGAAAATTTTTGTTGTAATGTTAGAATGCCTTGTTTTGTGAGGTTGTTCAGTTAATCACAATTCTGTGTGGACGTAGTATTATTGTAAACATACATGTACTTGTACGGAGTAGCGGAATATGTAATTTCTTGTTACAGATTGTAATGCTTACATTTATGGGTAACTGCTACCCGGAATATTACACTCAGGTCAATTCCCGCTAGGACAACTACCCCCCCCCCTCCCTTGATAATATGGGTAGTAGTAGATGGTTGTAACATTAGTGGTAGATGACACGGGACTTGGTAATGTCGTCCCACTGAAACCTCTTCCATCTACCTGTATGTATGCTGAACCGTGTAAGTTGAAATCAGTGAAGTTAACCCGGATGGTGGTACCCGACGGGCTCCTCACAAACCACCAGCACCGATAGTAGGCTCCGTCGAGATTACGATAGTGGGGTGTGGTCAATGTAAGACTGCGAACAGAGCTGTCCAACACAATACTGCCGCCGCATGAAGACACCACATCGGTTGGTTCCCAAATCTGTGCATCTATTGGAATACAGGAATTCATGTGTATGTGAATCAGAGTCATCCTCGCCTTCTTCTATTTAAGTGTCAACATCCACATTTAATATTATTATTGTGTTGTCCAAAAGAACCCTTTTTAAAGTGTTTCACACTCATAAATGATATAACCGTAATGCATCTGTTGCCATCAGTACGTATTCAGGGGTTACGCAATAATGAGCAAGGCACTGAAACCATAAGTTTAGTGATAGATATCAAAAGTGATTTTGTTTGGTAAGAAATACCTTCAAGTCGTGATAAAAAATGTACAATACGTACAATAACACTTGTTGGTATAAATAAATCCAATCAGCAGCTTAAACAGTTCAATGTTATTTCTTTTCCATTGATAATATTCTCACTTAGTTTATTTTTGGAGCTTTGTCGAACAATTAATGCTGTATTGGTATTGTGACACTATGATCAGGTAACACTTTGCAATACTTATATATAAAATAAGTTTTAGACTTATAACAATGAGAACAAAATAAATTGATGTATATCGCCAATTTTCTGCATCAATTTCAACATCAGGAGTTTCATACACGTGCCAAGGCTACCAATGAGTTTATCATTTGATATACTTAGTACTCTATTTTCTGACATATGAAATGTGGATACCACAATGTGCTATATCAGTGCCTCAGTATACGGTTGCTAGATTTGAACTCCATTATTGTCCGTCCACCTTACCTGAAATGCTGACATCGACAAGAAATCCACGTCCGTTGGTACCACTGTTGCCATCCCAAAGATTCAACGTCAGGCCTCCATGTGATGACACCAATGGTGATATATCTACATCTATATTGCCTCGAAAGTATGAGACTTGGTAGCTGGAAGATGATGGATGGTCATAGACGCCAAGACTTTCACTGTTTGCTGTATGTACGTCCCTCATAGTCAGTTGAACTTTCTTTCCCGATGGACTGCTTACTCTACACCAGCCCCATACATTCCATTGAACAATTTCCACAAGCTGCCATTGCGTACTTGTTGGGATGTGAAGAAACATGACAGAACTTGATCGTACTGAAATATTTGGAGTTTCTTTCATTGTACACTGTGATAATAGAACTTGTTCGTAATTAACTCTTAACATGTTACTGGTGCAAATTTGAGTTACAAATACTGCGTTTTCAATACGAGCTATAAGACTAAACATGAATTTAAAATTTACTTCCGCCATTAAAGCCAACCGAAAATTTGAAATGTTCCTACTTACGTTGTTGTATCAAGTCTGCCTTCATTGAAGTAATTGAAAAGCACTTGTCTCTATTGTGTTTCGCCGTGTGTTGAGGATTATAAAGTAGACCTAATGTATGATCAAGGGTATCTTTACAAATGTTGGGGCCTACCCTAAACGCTTTGTGACGCTCCCTTACGAGTTGTTCTCTATAGGAAAATGTACGAATTCCATAATAAGTTCCCGCGATTCATCAACATCAAATGTCGCATTATCATGATTGAAATGATATTTGTTTTCCCAGAAATGTGTGGATGGTTATTGAGCAGGGAATTGCGCTAAAATATATAGGTCGGCAAAGTCAAAATCGGATGCCAACTATCATTCTGTGAGCAAAATCGTTTGGTTACGACTACAAGTAAAACAATAACTTGCTCGAGAAATCGTGAAATAAATATAGTAAATTATAAGCAATACAGGAATGCAATTGCGAGATATATTCAATATGTGGTCTGAACGCCAATACCTAGATCCGATTGATTTGCATAAAGGCATTATTATGCATGAGGTTGGCGTTTATGCAAATAAGATCAGCGAGGCATGAACCTGCTTGCCTGTGATTGGCCCTTTACCGCAAGCGTTACCAGGGATAGCAATCCTCGAAAAAATGTGTCTGCCTTGCAAATTTTCGACTAATTTGTGTCCATGTTCTGTCAGTTATCTTGAAAATAATAACACAGTTATTAACTTTGATGTATTGAGGTTCGATTCATCTGATTTATTATCTGTGATTGTGCATTAAAAAAGGTGAAATCTAAGGTCGAAAAGTGCATGTCTGTTTCGCTCTGCCGTGACGAATTAACTCGTCACTAGTCTGTGAATCAAGAAAACCCTTGACGAGTTAATTCGTCACAAGTCACGAACGGGTTAAATTACTAATCAACTGACTTTACATTGCATATTGTTCACATATATATTTAAGATTTTTCGAACAAAGTGTTTGTGAAATGAAAAACAAATGAATTTGCCATATCTTCTTTCGATATTAAAACTATTTGTAATAAATAAGTCCATAAAAATCAACTTCGTAGATATTCAAAAGAGTATATAAAAAGTTTTATCACGGAAATATGACTATTAAGAAACAAATTTTGTATACAATACTTTTATCCGTCATACGTATGGTAAAATTTACAAGTATTTGAAGTTAACTTTACATTTCAATCGATGCTAAATGTGACTTGTTTGATAAAAAAATCCTCGGTAAGTTAAATGACTGTTTGAAGGAAGGAATTTCTCCTCTCTCATCCACAACCCATACCAGGTCTTCCCTCTGGTCCGCTGTATATTTACTGTCATCATAACTGAACGTCATGAACAATGCGACATATTAACACTAAATTACATGAATAGTAATGATATTAAGCTTACATTAGTTCACCAATTTATAAATAATCCCACACATTTACACGTGGGGACACACATTTATCAGGTAAAGACTCGCATAGGCCTGCACTTTAAAAAAAAAAAATACACTTTAATTTTTAGAAATATAATGAACTACCTACGCATACACCACAAATGTTAACAGTGTTATGGTTAAGACTATCGATCTTTTTCAACACCAATTAAAACTTGACTAGTTTGCAGTAACTGAAAAAATAGAAATGGTGTCAGCATGTATCATGGTGTCACCGACGTGATGGCCTAGTGGTTAGAGCGTTGGCCTCACGATCGAAAGGTCGGGGGTTCGAGCCCCGGCCGGGTCATACCAAAGACTTTGAAAAATGATACCTTCTGCTCTCTAACCACGCAGTCGGCATGCTAGAACAGAGAAGGGTAATAACAGCATGTATTATTATTGTATTATTATTATTATTATATTTATTATTACTATTATTATTATCATCATCATCATTATCATTATTATATTAGAGCAAAACGACATTATAACGAGATCATAGTAGTTCGATGAGTCACAAATTAATGACCTTGTACAAATATACGGGGGAGACAAACATACAATTAGGCATACGCAAAAACAAACGTGGGCCTACAATTATATTGCAGAAATACGTCAATTATTTTGAGAAATCCAATGAGCTATCCATGTATATGCCGTAACAATATCAATAGCCGTACGATTAAATTCCAATTTATTAATGATCTCCTTCCAATGCAATTAAATAGTGATTGGGTTGGTACTACTGGTAAAATTGAAGATGTCGATAGCATATTAGAGCGACGCAACATTATAACGAGATGGTAATAATATTGAACTGATTATTATCATTATTATTATTATTATTATTATTATTATTATTATTATTATTATTATTATTTATTCAGCAAATCAAAAAATACATCAAAAACATACAACAATATAATCATTATCAAATTATACAAAGCATGGAGAATATTGAAATTATTGAAAACAGCCACATGAACGCCCGGGAAAGGGCCATCTTTCCCAATTCATGTGGCTGCATAATATGTTTTAAAACAAATACATTAATATAACCAGGGCATGCATACTTTAGATACCACACGTACAATTGTATCATATGCAACGAAGTCAACGTGCCAGGGCCGACTCCAACTCCAATTGAATTAAAAGAAATTACACAAATAGAGATTAACGCAAATCAAAATTATAAGTGCTGTGAGTAAGGTCCACTGATTTATTGTTTACGTTGACATTTTGCGCCAAAAATCTTGAAGTGTTGTTTAAATTCTAAAGAGCACTTGGCGGGTTGTTTTTTATGTAATATGATCATGGCACAATGGGGATTGCAATTGTAGAAAAAAAGTAGGACATGTTTCAATATTTTACTGTTAGATTACGATAACACCAAGTTTTACTGAAGTGGTCTAAAGTGGTACTTTCATTGCGGAAGTAGCTTAGAAAAGGACACTTATCTCAGCAGTTGTATGTCGGATCTTGTTTCATGTGGGGGCAGTATTGTATTGGACAGCTCTGTTCGCAGTCTTACATTGACATCACCCCACTATCGTGACCTCGACGGAGCCTACTATTATCTTAATAATAATAGTAATAGCAGCAATACTAATAATGACAATAATTATAATGATAATGATAATGATGATGATAATTACAATAAGAAAAAGAAGAAAAGGAAGAAAAGTAATATTAGTAATGATAACAATAAGAATAATATTAATGGCCATAATAATGATAAAAACAAGAAAAACAATACTACTGTTACTACTACTACTATTAATAACAAAAAAGGTACTACTCATGTTAAAATCATGACATAGTCGTAATAATTGTAACTATTGTTGATATTATCATCATTATCATCATTCTTATTAATACATTAAAACGGATATTTGTCTTTCCATCTATTTTTATTCCGCCATGAGGGCTCATTTTTTTACTTAAAAGCTCTGTTTTTTGATTTGCATACTAAACCGGATCCAGATAAGATGAAAATGCAGTTCTCAAACAGAAACGTTAAGGGAACTTTATTTCGATGATTATACACAAGGACGACAGGTGCGCAATATTGTGTGGAATACCCATTGTAACCACTGGATGTATCGGGCTTTTGTAGAGTAAACGGTCCTTTGGGAAAGCAAGTTAAACTGACTTTGAGAGACGTACAAACAGCAACAAGCAGTGAATATTTTTACATCTATGACCATCCATCGTCTACCTCTGGCAGCTACATTCTCTCAGACCTCCGAGGCAATATAGATGTAGATATATCACCATTGGTATCATCACGTGGAGCACTGACATTATATCTCTATGACGGTAACAGTGGTACCAACGGACGGGGATTTCTTGCCGATGTCAGCATTTCAGGTAGGTGAACGAACGATAGCCGAGTTTCAAATCCGGCAACCGTACATTACGAAAAACTAACTTGGCACATTTTGATAACTATATTATGTATGTACAAAATGTGAACAAAAGTGTAACAAAAGGTAAACATATTGCTAGCCTTACTATATGTGAACAATTCTCACACGATTGAAAGATCAAGCTTGCGAAATACATTATTCGGAAATTCTTTGTAATATTTTCAAATTAGCTAAGGGACATTTTTTTTTATCCAAGTCTTAAAGATTCGTATGCACATATTTTCCAATATTTCCAACAGACGCACAGATTTGGGAACCAACCGATGTGGTGTCTTCATGCGGTGGCAGTATTGTATTGGACAGCTCTGTTCGCAGTCTTACATTGACTACACCCCACTATCCTAATCTCGACGGAGCCTACTATTCGTGCTACTGGTATGTAAGCAGCCCGTCGGATACTACCATTCAGGTTAACTTCACTGACTTCAACTTACATGGTTCAGCATACGTGCGATACAACGTCGGTAACAGATGGTCATCCCAAATCAGAGGGACGACCTTACCAAGTCCTGTGTCTTCTACCAGTAACGCAATGAGAATCCACTATTATTCAGATCGGCAGACGTCAGGACGTGGAGCAAAGTTTGTCGTTAATGCCATATACGGAGGTTTGTACCATGGGACACCATGTTGCTTACATTATATTCAATTTTCATGTGAGTTTGAACAAAGTTAAGAATATAGTACATGCAAGCGTATGCACTGGTGGTGTATACATGTTAATTAAGGACAGGACTGTAGATCCATGTTTAGGATAGGGGAGGGGTTCAAAAGTGAACAAAATGTCCAAATTTTCGGCGCACTAAATTGTAATACAGAATATTGCGCGCAAAGCGCACCGAAAAATTGACACATTTTTATGTATAATAGTATTTTTATGCCAGGTTTGGTACTTTTATAGTGATTCCTAATGTTTTTTAAACATTTTGCAATGCATATTATGCATATTTCAAGGTATATTTCAAGGTGTCAAAATGATTGGGGGAGGGGAACAAATTGATATGTTTGCCCCCCCCCAATATTTTCATTGATGGGGCTATCGTCAACCCCCCCCTCCCCACTGCAGAATCGACGCTTCTGTCTGAGGAACTAAAAAATCAGTTGCTTCCTTTCTTTTGAGTTCCTTTGACAATAATACTGACTTATCATCTTTAGCATTGGGGTTCTTGTGATTTTATATTATCATGATTATTGTTAATGTTGCTATTTTTTTATTATTACTTTCATTATTACTAATGTCATTATATGATTACTGCTACCACTATCACTACGAATAATGTCGGCTTGATATAATTCATAATATGATTAAATCAAATAATTGACGCCAATCTGGAATACGTGAACAGACAAACGTACATTATCATTTTCATTTATAATATAATTATATTTATAGATATTGTTATTATCATCATTATTGTCATAATAAGTGTTATTACGATTACTTGTATTATTATTATTGTTGTTATTATGATCATCATCATCCTCAGTATTATTAATATCACCATAATTTTCATTATTATTATTATTATTATTATTATTATTATTATCATCATCATCATCATCTTATTTATTATCATTATAAGCATTGTTGTTTGTGTAAGTTTTGAATTCACAGTATTATAATGAGAAATCTTGAAGAAAAAAAATCCACTGTCGGTGGCTTATACTGTAGTAGGTCTGCAAGCTAGGAAAATAGGTTCGACTGACATTGAGGGACGTACACACAGCAGGTTACTATGAATATGTTGAAATCTATGACCATCCGTCATCTACCAACTGGGGCAAATATGGCGTCTCAGACCTAAGAGGCAATGTAGATGTAGATATATCACCATTGGTATCATCACGTGGAGGACTGACATTGCGGCTTGTTGACGGCAACAGCGGCTCCAATGGACGGGGATTTCTTGCCGATGTCGGCATCTCGCAACACTTTTAATTACTTTTATAAATAATTATCGAAAATGATAAATATTGATATTATTATTTGTATCATTTGATTATTACTATTGGGATTATTACCATGAATATCACTATCATTTTTACCAGTAATATTATTATTATTTCTATTATCATTATTATTATTATTATTATCATCATTATTTTATTATTAAAATTACTATTATTATTATTATTATCATCATCATCATCATCATCATCATCATTATTATTATTATTATTATTATTATTATTATTATTATTGTTATTATTATGAAAGCACATGTTAAGTTTTGGCGATTTTTCTTTTATTTGAATTGAATTGAATGAATTTGAATGAATTGAATGAATGAATGGAATGAATTTATTATCAAACTGCAATGGACATTATACAATGTTTACATATGAAGAGCTTGCAACCAAAAGGCGCTAAATCCACATTTAATAAAAAAAAAAATAGAGTTATTGGCACAAGTATATTGGCTTACCACTTGTCCAGTTACAGAATAAAATTTGGCACTTAATCGCAGAGACTTATACCTAAGATTGCATGTTTTAGTTTCAATTTCCCATAGGCGCGTGTACAAATTCCGGCAAAGAAATGCCATTTTCTCCCAATTCATCAAAGTGGATTTAGCGCCTTTTCGTTGCAAGCTCTTCATATACATAACGAATTACAACAAATAATTCACAGAAATAAAGAAAAGAAATAGAAACATTTACAGGACGTACACATATAAAAACCAAGCCGTTTGATACTATGAGAGCTAAATAATAGCAATATAATGCTAATCTAAGTTAGTCCCATTAAACAGTTAAACAAATTGCAAACCAGAATTCTAAATCTTTATTGATTTTTTGTCTGGCTTCATAGGTATGATCAACATATGAACAATATAATGACAGAT
>JZLH01S0081182.1:0-29146 GCA_001188425.1 Eucidaris tribuloides | reverse complement strand
ATCGAAACATATACAACAACATAAGCATTATCAAATTATACAAAGCATGAAGAATATTGAAATTTTTGAAAACAGCCACATGAACGCCGGGGAAAGAAAAAGATTAACTGAATAACTCTGACCAAGGGCCGTCTTTCCCAATTCATGTGGCTGCATAATATGTTTTAAAATAAATACATTGATATAACCAGGGCATGCATACTTTATATACCACACATGCAAATTTACCATACGTAACGATGTCAACGTGCCAGGGCCGACTCCACCTCCAATTGAAATTAAAAGCAATTACACGAATAAAGATTAATGCAAATCAAAATGCGGTATGAAAAAGTTAAGAGATGGAGTCACCCGAGGCACGCTAACGTCTGAAATTATATAACAAATCAACAATTATTAGGAAATGGCGGCGCAGCTGGAATATGTGACCCGCCACCACGAATCCCCGATGAAGTCGCACTCCCCAAAATTTGCGGAAATCACAAAATATTGCAATTGAAATTGAAGATGAAAGTGAAACGTCTTCAAAAGTTAAATTGCGTATGACATTCGAAAATTGCAAAAGTTTATACATGTATATTCACAATTTGCACGCAAAGTAATTTTTTTTCTGTTTCTTGTTGCAAAAGATGTGCGACCCCATCAGGGCTTCGTGATGACAGGTCACATATAATATAATATAAATAACAACTCTCTTACCCCCCCTAAAAAAGGAGTAAAATTGTCCCAGCCCCCCCCCCGAGCGAATGCCTAAAAAGAGCGAACACAGTCAAGTGACCCTCGAGCGAATTCCGAGCGAACCCGAGCGATTCCCGCCCATTCCGGAGCGACCCCAAGAATCACTCGGGGTTCCGAGCGAATCCCGGGGCCACCCCCAAAATGACCGAAACACACACAAATTCGCCCAAAATTCACTCGAAATCCACTCCCTTCCGACTCCCACCCCTGACAAAGTCAACAATCACGCTCACCCTGTATAGAGAGGATAGATTAAACACATCACAAGTTAACAAACAAATGACGACGCAAATGGAGTATCCAACTGGACAGTGAAACCTCCACCACCCCCGTCCTCAACAATTCAGGAAGATTGTCCCAAAGCCGCGGAAACTGATGGATGGAAAAACAATGCAGGCTTTGGGTAAGAGCACGGAGGTGGCGGAATCTCACTGTCTCAGTATGACGGCCATTAACATGAACGTTGTGTTTCACGACATCACACCTGATAATACAATACAGAGCTTTTACTACGTAACACAAAAGAAGAAACAGTCTACGTACTTCGAGTGTATGCCAGTGAAGAATTTCAAGACGATCATCATAACACATTTCATGTTTAAGAATCTGGACATGTTTTATGGACATGGCCGTTTTTTAGCTTGTCGCATCAATTAAACAGTACCACCTCCTTTTTCGGACGTAATGACCTTTTATTTTTCTCATCAAGAGCTAGGAACCACCTTAATAAGGGGGCTATACAGTGTATCTATTTTCTTAAGTAGGCCTACAGTGTAACTTTTAGAGATATAAGAATGATTACATGCCAATTCCTGCTGGAGTAACTCTGCTGCTAATGTACCGTTGTACGGTGATAGTCTGACTATCAATGATTTGAAGGCACTAGCGTTGTTCATATATTCTGGTGGTTTGCTAATGATATTGATATCTTGTCGATAGTAAAAACAAACAAACAAACAAACAAATTGGGGCGACTTGTTGCCACATTCGTCCACAGATTACATGGACAGACAGAATATAAGTATGCCAACTTTTGGTGTCATTACCAGACAGATATAGCACGAAAATTGTTTCAGAATTTGCAACTACAGTAGACATAAACCGATTTGTACAGTAGGTGCACTATATGTGCACAACAGATATATATGCACAACAGATGCACAACAGATACACAGCAGATGCACAACAGATGCTATACAGATGTGATACCACACTGCAACTATGGGTCTACGTTTGAAGACTTGCCAACATCTTCATTTTTAGTATTGCTAATGATCAATTTAACTTACCTCTCCTTCCGTCAAGATATAAAGCTGGTCGTTTTCATCATCCAGATGTATGTCAGTCAAAACATCACCAGTCACATTAAGATTGATAGTTTCATACAGTCGTGCTGAAGAACTGGATTCAATCTGAACCTTAATCAAGTATATAATGGTTGATACGCTTACGCGTTGATTTAATATTTCTTTGAATTACTAAACAACCAGTTTTACGTTTCGTTTAAACCCCTCTTCCGCCATCCCGAATGGAATGGTAGAGAAAGTTTAATCAAAATTACACCAACTGCTTACACTATATTTAGATTTGCACTAAGAGAATAGATCCCAACTACTGCGATTGGTGTTTGCAACCCAAACTGGTGTTGATAGCATTTCACTCAAAAACGAAGATCACCAAGGAAATAAACCCAAAGCTTCATCCAGCCAAATCTCCAGACTAAAAAAATAATTGTGACCCAGTCCGGGGTCAATCCTGACCCATTTCTGGGTCTTGCCCCAACATAAACCCTTTTCTGTGTCAGTCTGACTCGGAGTTGTGTGTGTGTGTGTGTGTGTGTGTGTGTGTGTGTGTGTGTGTGTGTGTGTGTGTGTGTGAGTGTGTGTGTGTGTGTGAGTGTGTGTGTGTGTGTGTGTGTGTGTGTGTGTGTGTGTGTTTATGTCTGTCTGCCTGTCTGTTCATGTGTCTGTGTGTGAGCATGTGTGTGCATACGATTTGTTCTGACAGCAAATGAACGTAATCTGCACATTGTTGAGAAGTAGCAAATAGTCCCTGTGTCGAATTATTGAGAGCTATATGAAAACGTTAATAATTGTATATTGTTTTTTAGAGACATGTACGTACATATATTGTATTGATGAAATTAAGATGAAAAGAAAAAGCTTTAATTTTGCCATGATTTACTGGGACATTTATATGAAACACCTCACAATTATGTTAGCAAATAAATACCTTGTTCAACATTCCGCCAGTCGACGTGATGTACGCTATTGTATGTTGTTGTTCTATGACCGTTATGAGAGATGACTGCTTCCCTTGTAGTCCATTCATCACCAGCATCCCTTGAAGGGGACTGGAGGCATCGGGATATGTGTACAACGTGGCATGAAACAAGGAATTAAAGCTTGTGCACTGGTTGTCTCTGAATTGTTCTCTGGTACCGAAAATCTGTTTGTATCAGACCGTTATAAAAAAATACAGTTTGACTTTATTCGATTTGTTTTATTTCGTATTGCAACGAACAAACCCAAACCGATACATTGATTTCAAAATACAACCAAATAACGGGTTTCTTTAGCATGGTGAAAATAAAAAAGAAATAAAATATAGCGCTACATACTTCAGCAAGATAGATTATTGAAAATTGTACATTTTAGCCCCGTGTACATGGCATAGTGACAAATTAATCCGTACTTCATTCGTAGTCTGGCATGTTAGACAATTAGGATAGCTTTGCAAGAAAAAGAGATGAGAAAAATAAATTGCATTTTCACCTTTAAAATCTACGTGTTGGCTCCTTTAGTGACAAATTGATCCGAATATTTCATCCTATTTCAGTACGTAATTTTGGTTAAATAGACAAATTGCGAACAGAACAGACAGTGGCAAAGAAACAGAACGAGGAAGAACTGTGGCTCCTGTTTATAGACTACACCAAAACGTTCGATACAGTCTTTCACGACGCCCAATGGAAGATGCTAAAGAGGTTCGGAGTCCCTAAACACCTTTGTTGGTCAAGAATTTGTATGATGGTGCTACAGGTATAGTGTGGGAATAAATCAGTGAATGGAACTGTAAGAATTAGAGGTCTTACACAAAGAAATAAATAAACTCGATCACCAGCCTGATTTTCCTTGATGAAAATGTAGTCACAAAACATGCAAAATGCATCAACAGCTCAAGATTAAAGACGTGCGTAGATGAACAAAAAAATTAACCGTGATGTCGAAACGACCGCGGCTGCAAGGCCTCAACGAAACGCATCGCAAATGGGTGTTCGCCATAGAATATTGCACCATTTCCCTCACTAGCTCAAGCGATGAATATATACAAATGTTGCCAAATCCACAGAATGAAAATAAGTAAATATGAAGTCCTGAGCTGAAATATTGAACTATAACAAATCCAAAGAATTCATGAACAGCGACTTGCTATGTAGAAATTAACTATGTAGCAGCAAATGACTCTAGCAGAAAACAAACAGGTCTACACAAGGTGGAGACTTTCTACTGAATGTCTTGCAATGGAAATATTAACCATGAAGTTCTTTCAGCCAGACTGCTGATTGGATAGTTGTCAGGTGACCAAAAACATCCATTTAGACTACATGCATGGCTGTACATAGGGATTCATGGCCAGCAGGAGCACAAAAGATATATCTGAAGCAGGAAAACAAAGGACATGCTCCAGCAAACTGAAGTAATAAAGTGATAGATCAGCTGTCTTGGTGATCAAAATAAACAAACTGGTCATTAAGCTCTGATCATATAAAAATAAGTGATGTACAAGAAAACCGCTGCAGAACCATTACGATTTGAGAAAGTTACAAGGCAGGGTTTTTTGTTTTATCTTCACACCTCTTCACTGCACTTGGTGAGAAGATCATGAGTCAAGTAGAAGAATGTCTTCCTGGAAAAGCAGGTATGGTGATAGAAAGCAGAGCTATTTGGAATATCAGATATGCAGATGAATTATCATTGCTGTCTAGGAACAGGAAAGAGCTGAGTGATATGGCTGAGAAGCTTAGAGTAACCAATGAAGATCAAGGACTTCTGATTAGCAATGCAAAGACAATTTGCATGACAGTCCATGAAGATGAAAAGATCAAGATTGGAGTAGATGAAATGCAGAATGTAGACAAGTTTAAGTTAGTTTAAGTTACTTGGATCGTATATTACACCAGAAGGGGACAAATGAATTGAGGAATTTCAAGGATCTTAGTCTGAACTTGGAAGTTAAACTAGCAAAAGTTTTGGTTTCGGGCATCGATCTGTACGGCTGTGAAAGTTGGACCATCAAGAAGGATACAGAAAGAATGATACAGGTTTTTGAACTGTGGCTTAGGAGAAGAGTGTTGAGAATCAGCTGGAAAGACAGGAAACAAATGAATGGATAAGAGAAACCATCGGTGTACCTGAAAAGGAAGGCTCCTAGAGATGGTAAAGAAGAGGAGAATGAGAAAATACGATCGCTGGAAACGTAGAGGTGACAGTGTGGTGTTAGCATCTATTGATGGTGAGATCGGCGCAAGAGGGCGGGGAGGAAGAAGACGTTATGAACGGATTGACAATTGACTACATAAGATATTGGAGAACGAGATTAATGGATGATACAAGAAAAGTGGCCATCATGGAAAACGCCTACGACTCTTTAAAAGGGCTATGGCATGCTGAACTGAACTAAACAGGCATATTGAAAAGCTTTGGTGGTGGTCTGAGTTCTCCCTCATAGGGTAAGAAAAATTCATGTTTAGAAATCAATATGACTCCCTTTACTGATCCAATTATTTCATCCATCGACTTTCAATTTGTAATTTTGGCTAATTAAACAAATAATATATTTTTTTTTTTTGGGGGGGGGGGAGGTCTGGGAGTGGGAAATGATAAGAAAAAGTTGTATTTTCACCTTTAATTATAGTTTAAAGGTATGTACTTTAGCAATATTAACGATCATATGGGCGTATTAGACCGTAGGTCCTAAGAACACTTCCTTCAACATTTTTCCCCCTTTGGCAATCATTTGCATCAAAATGATCCCTTGCAACAAGGGCCCCTTTTCATTCCCATATTTCCTTTTCAGATAACCCTTATCTGTAGAAATTCCAATTTAGTTGCGCCAGTTCTATTAATGCGACTTCCGCCTTTTGCTAGGTGATATTGCAAGGGCGTAGGCTGGGGGAGGGGGAGGGTGCACTGGGTGCACGTGACCCCCCCCCCCGCAGAGCCATAGGAGTTCCGCAATAATGGCAAAAAAAGAAATTTGCACCAACTTTTTTTGCTTTCAACGCCTGATTTTCTCAACTTAAGTTCCACCTCCCCAAGATGTGCACCTCCCTGTTCCACCTCCCTGAGATGTGCACCTCCCCATGCCCAAACCAGCCTACGCCTTTGATTGTGGTCTCTGATCACTACCGCTTTAAATATCTAATACGTTAATTCATATAACATACGCTCCTTTCTTTTCTCAGGAGTATCCTTATTCCTGCTGATAAGAACCCCTCCGCCTTTATATAACGACGACCCTTTTCATTCTAATTTCACCCCTGAAAGTTCATGTACGACAAATATACCCTCCCTACTCAAAAGTATTGCAACATACACTATATACACATGCATTTTGAGTTTAAGGGGTCTTTCTATAAAGATGTCCTAAGAAAGTTAGAAATTGAAATTGGAAATACAAAATTCTTTGAAAAGAAATCAATGAACAATTGTTTTTCTTTCTTTCTCCATGGCGGAGAGATTATCAAGTGCAAGCGCACCCGTGGCAGAGGGGCTGGAACACAAAATTTGACATTTTTTCGCCTCCCTATAGGGGTGGGGTGTTAATTTAAACTAGCATCGTAATTCGGTTTCATATTTCCCGTAAAATGGTTTGGATGGCTTGGAAAGACTTCCAACAAACAAAAAATGCCATTGTGTTCCCCTGATACGGTCTCAGAAAGAAGACACCACGCCGCAAAGACTAAAGCGCCTCCTATCTTCATAAGATAGTAATAAGGAAGATGCGGCTACTAATATAAAGATGACGACCTTCTCTCCACATCTTTGAATCAAACGTACTAAAAAGTCGCGTTCCAGCAAATTTTAGGATGTTTACAATAATAAACCGCCGTAAGAATTGAGAAAGAATAAGAAATTACAATTGAGGAGGTCTTCTTCTGAAATATGGGACTTATTCTTCTTATCACTATCTTATGAAGATAGGAGGCGCTTTCGTCTTTGCGGCGTGGTGTCTTCTTTCTGAGACCGTGTCAAAGAAACACAACGACATTTTTTGTTCGTTGGAAGTCTTTCCGAGCCATCCAAACCATTTTACGGGAAATATGAAACCGAATTACGATACTACTGTGAATTAACGCCCCACCCCTATAGGGAGGCGAAAAAGGGTCAAATTTTATGTTCCAGCCCCTCTGCTGTGGGTGTGCCAGCATTTGATAATCTCTCCGCCATGGAGAAGGAAAAAAAAATTGTTCATTGATTTCTTTTCAAAGAATTTGTTATTTTTCAATTATAAACTTCATTATGACATCAATACAGAAAGACCCCTTCAACTTAAAATGCATGCGTTATAGTGTATGTTGCAATACTTTTGAGTAGGGAGGGTACGCATGTGGTCATGTGTCGTATGGTGGGACCCCCAAATACCTGGTGGTGTTACATTTTTCAGTCCTCTTCTTAAATGAACTTGATGCATCAGAGCTATCCTTCATCCAATTATGATGAATTTGGGCTCATTCTGCAGCAAAATTACTATGCTTTTGAAATCTGATAAGCAATCTTGCATTACGCTTTGTTTAATTAGTGAAAAATGCAAAAATGTTAACGAGGGTAAATCTGGTGGATAAGCGGAGGAGGATAAGCGGAGGAGGAGTATGTACAAACTCTATGGGGAAATTGCAAATTCAACTGTACACTTTTGTTTTTCCTACTATTTGCAGCAAATAAGCTATCTTGGAGTTATGATATGCATCTGACTAACTTGACACATGTTGAACGTAACAATTCTTAAAAGTAAAAGTGACATTAATTGTCTTCAAGGTAATTAATTACTTAATTAATGACTGGTGTAGCTTATGCTTGCCATTGAATTGTACACATTATGAAGCATGAAAGTACTGAATGTAAGGACACACATGCATGTACATTTCAGGGCTACATTTTGGTTGAAATTTTTAAATACACTCTACTGATTCATTTCATTAAACAATCTTCTACTAATTAATCTCTAAAATTTGTTAATTAGGTTTAGTAAACTACTTGATTAATTAGTGTAATTAATGTTATTGTAATAAATCGCAACACAATTTTAAACATATTTTGCCACACCCTTTATCACTACATCTGAAATTCGAAAAGTAGTAAAACCATACATTTTCTTACAGCTAAAAGTGTGCTCTTTCACACCATATCAATTTTGAGCCATGACTGAATACTGACAGGTGCAATGAGTTGTCATCAATATCACAAAATTATACATTTTTTGTGATATTACCCTTGATTTTTTTTTACACACCCTGTATAGCAACTTGACCTTGGCTGATTAGGATTATCTGAAGTATAAGCTTTCAGAAAATGTATACTTTTGTTGGTTTCTGATAAGTACTTTTTGAGTTATATTGGTTCAAATGCAAGAAGTGACAAAATTCTTAATTTTGGTGCCTGAAACGCAAAGGGGCCCCACCATACGACACATGACCATGTTTCATCCTCTGATATTTGCTCGTTTCAATGACGACACATTTATTCTTTTCTTTTCCGACAACTGTCCTTTTCGTTCTCAACGTGCCCCTTTTTCTTACTTTACGAATTGAGGAAACGAACCGGGAACGAATTGAAAAAGTTGGAATATGCACAAAATTACCACAGAATTGATTTCGTACGGAGGAATGGAGCGAACTGATAACGACTGAAACGAATCTTTACCACGATTTCGTAACTTCTCATTAACATGCATACAACGATGGTTGATCTGTCTGACTAACGAGTTTTGCGAACGCTCTGCGTATTCTCTGCGAATTCATATCGATCACATTGTGTCTGTGTGCATTAACAAACACATTCCTTCTTGAACTTGACGCCATTTTAGTCCAGTAATACAAGTTCGATACAAGGTCGGGTATTCAATTTCCCCAGTATGACAAAATACAATTAAGATAGGCATTTGCATTTAATAATAGTGGATACACTATTAACAAAATATGTGGGCACCAAAACGAAATTCATTTGATAACCCTGGGCAAATTGATATAAAAGGAAACCTTTGCTCCAATTTCATTTATATTATGTGATAAAAGCAGTAATTACATGAATTTTCGCTAAAAACTTAGGGGTTCATAAGCTTGTATTTTGCAACCGTGCTGTATTGGTGATTTTTCTGTGGCAAAATATCAAACTTTTCCGTACAATGGAAAAGAGGTATTTTAGGTATCGGTGGGTATATTTTACCTGGATTTGGAGGTAAATCTTGCAACCTCCTCTAATAAAATGACTAATTCAAGTTTCATTACAGGGAAAGAAATGTATTGCGGTGATGAACGACCACAAAACATAGGTCTTCGTCTTGAAAGCATGCCTTGTTTCCATGTATTATGCTAGAAATCATAGAAAATTGGGATTTTGGCTAATTTTGACCATTCTTAGCGGCTTTTTGGCGGGAAAGCCACGGTTGTGATCCGGCAGGAATGTATTTTCGTGATTTTGTTGGGGCGCTTTTCATTTGAATAAAACTCCCGGGCTGCCGGTCTATTGATAATCACAGACCGCAGATGAACGTGCGTTCGAAAATTGGATTTCAAATCTGTTCAAAAAACCTGGCTGTGATCAAAGTGATCGCAAAGACGTGGCAGATAATTGCAAGTGATCGCGCAATTACGGTACTATAGTTGTGCCACTGAATGCAACTCGATCTCAGTCCTGCTGTGAGCACCTTTTCCCTATAATCAATTAGATCCGCAGAATTTTCATGATGTACTCTTTCGTCAATCGACAGGAAAATAACTTTGATTCTTTGACTTTGATCCGTTTTAGGCCCACGGAAATTTTGTAACTATTGTAAATTATAGTTATAAAGTTACAAAGAGATGCCAAATTGATGATATAATTCTTGACTACTGCAATGATGCTCTGCTAAACAGACAAAACCCAGTCAGTGGTCAATCTTAAATCTCATTCCAGTACCAAAGTCTGGTGACTTCAGCCTGACGCAAACTATAGAGGGATACGTTTGAGCTCAGTTATAGCTAAAACAGACAACAGAATACTCCCTAACAGAATCAGACCGCATCTGGACAACAAACTCAGGACAAATCAGTGTGACTTGAGAGAAGAAAGATGTGCTACTGAGCGAAGACTGGCATTAGGACGAATAATTGAGGGTATTGAAGACGAAAACCTGTCAGCAGTTACTAACCTTCATCGAATTCAAGAAAGCCTTTGATACTATTTATACAGGGATTTAACCAAAATATTGAAGCCTTATGAAATATCAGTTACTGTTGTAACGGCTGACGGGGATACAAAAGAGTTTAACATCCTTGCCGGAGTTCTTCAAGTGGTCACCCTTCCACCATATTTGTCCAAATTTGTACTGAATTACTGGCTCAGGTGTGCAATCAAAGACGAGGATTTATCGGGATTTACCAAAGTACGGAGAGAAAGGTGCAGAGTGGATCCTCTACATGGAACTGGGCTAGATTTTGCTGATGACATAGCTTCATTGTCAGACTCAGGTGTACAAACTCAAGAACTGTTCGTAAAGATGGAGAAAGCTGCACTCTGTGTAGGCCTATATATGAATGCAAAGAAAACGCGATTCATTACTTTCAATCAAACTAGATAATGTACAAATATAAACTGTAGATGGCAGGGGAAGTATACAATTTCAAGTTTGGGGGATCATGGGTAATAGTAGTAGTAGTAGCATTTATTTTCCGTTTTAAAAACATATATAAAATAATACACAGTTTAAAAACGGCTGGGTAAACCCAGTATCAGCGGTGTCAATACGACCCCGCTGTTCTTCCCTGGGGTCCAGGAACATATGTAAAATTACGAAATAAAATAAGACAAAAATGAGGTATATATTATATGTACACATAAGTCACAAATGAATTGAAAATTACTTAAACTAGATACAACATATTATGAAAAACAAGAGATAAGTTAAATGCTTGAAGGAAAAGAAGTACTGTAAGATAAGGCTGAGACGCCCCCCCCCGTCCCCGCCCCGAGTACAAAGAGACAAACCATTATCGAGTCATACTGTAACGACGGTTAGATTGAAGATGATTGACCGTGAGAAAACTTTCAGATTTTGAGAAGATTTTACAGTTACCGCCAGGTTGTTGTACGCAAAAGCCCCCCTGTAACGAAACGATCTTTTCATAAATTTCAGTGCGAGGTTTGGGTGTGAGTAATCTCTCTCCGTATCGTAGACAGTATTGGCGAGGAATGAAGACAAAAGATTCTGTGATGTATTTAGGGGTCAATTTATGCAATGCTTTAAACATGACTTGTATGTCAACAAATTTCTTCTATCGGATAACGTGTCCAACTTTAAAGGTGTGGGAAGGTGTAAGGGGGTCAAACGATAGATGATTACCAGAAATAGCATTAATTGGTTCATCAGCAACAGAATTTATCAAAATCCTATATCACAAATCGCCAAAATAACCCCTGTGAATTTTGAAAAGTGACATTTATACCTTTGATATGTACTCACTCAAGCATGGCTTGATGGATCAACCACATTTTCACCCAGAAGTTTGTCAATTAGTGCTGTAATACTCATGCTAAATTATTTTCCTCAAAACTATTTCGTTTAAAAGTTATGGTATTTGGAAAGGGGGAGGGGACTTACTTTTTGTGTAGTGTTCAGATTCAGTGCCCTCAAGACCTATTTAGAGGGCTTTCATCTGAAATTTATCAAGCGATGCAGATCATGCAGACAGCCTCATTCATGGTGTTTGGAGGATATCCTGATTGTTTTGTGTGTAGGTCAAAAATGTTTTAGGTATTTGAATGTATAGCATTTATGGAAAGTGATGATGAACAACAACACTAAAGAGTTTCAAAAAAGTGTTGTATTTAGCATGGCAATCAAAAGAGATAAAGTTTGTATTGTGCAAGGTATTCAAATGAGATTGTTGGAAATAAAATCATTTGTATTGTATTTAGCATGGCAATCAGAATAGATGAAACTTGTATTGTATTGTATTGTATTGTATTTATTTTCCGTCAATTTAAAAACATATACAAATAACAAATTCAGTATACAGTGTGTCTCAAAAAAAATTGTGCAAGTGAAAACCGCCCTCTTTGGCAATTAGAATATACTCTTATGACATGATGCTTACGTCAACGTAAAGTGCATCGTCTTAGCTTTCAGATATCGTTAGTTTTGTTTAATGTCCTTGTCTTAATCTTGAGATATGTTAATTTGAATAACAAAGGGTAAAATCGCGATTGTGCCACTTTTATTGCAGTCCGGAGTAACAGTGACAAAATTGTGATTCCACCCTTTCGTTTTTGACAACATATCTCGGGAATAAAACAAGCAAATTGAACAGAACAAATGGCATTTGAAAGCTAACACTTTACCCTTAACGATGATGTAAGCATAATGTCACCAGATTATTTTCTAATTGCCAAAGAGGGCGCTTTTTACTTGCAGCATTTTTTGAGACATGCTGCAGCACGTCTCAAAAAATTGTTGAAGTGAAAAGCGCCCTCTTTGACAATTACAAAATACTGCTATGACACATGTTTACGTCAACATCAAGGGCAAAGTCTTACCTTTCAAATACTGTTTGTTCTGTTCAATTTGCTTGTTTTGATCTCGAGATATCTTGTAAACAACAAAACGGTGGAATCACATCTGTGTCACTCTTACCGGAAGAGGGCCTGATGCTATATATTGACTGTAGTAAAAGTGGCACATTTGTGATTTTACCTTTTCGTTGTTAATTGAACATATCTCAAGATTAAAATAAGCAAATTGAACAGATGAAACGGCATTTGAAAGCTAAGACTATGCCCTTTGAAGTGATGTAAGCACACACTGTATATAAAATGTAAAATTACACAGCTGGATGGCCCTACTCAGTAGTACTTACAAGGTACCACTGTTTTGCAGAGGGGTCCAGTATTGTATTGTGCAAGGCATTCAAATGAGACTGTTGGAATTAAAATCATTTGTATTTAGTGTGACAATTTAAATGGATTAAGTTTATATTGTGCAAAGCATTCAAATGAGATTGTTGGAACTAAAATCATTTCTGTTTAGTATGACAATTAAAATGGATTAAGTTTATATTGGGCAAGCCATTCAAAAGAGATTGTTGGAATTAAAATCATATTTCAGTGCTTCACATTTTTGTGTGTAATTTGACTCATTTCAGTGACTTTTTTGACCTACCTCATGTGTGTCATTTTTACCTGCTTGATTGTCAAGAGGGTCACTACAGGGACAAAATAAAAGACCCATGAAAAAAGGTCAGTCTGACCTGCGTAAATAGGTCAGACTGACCCGTGTATGTAAGTTGACGGGACTCATGTTGCAGTTTTATTGAGTCATGTAGCCTATGACAGTGGGTGCCAGTATCTGCAAAGACTCGCTTGATATAAAGAATGTGTCATGTGACCCATAATGGGTCGCAGTGACTCAAATATTGAACTAAGTAGGTCATTATGACCTATCATAGGCATGTCATTTTGACCCATTTGACAAGTTAAGGGTGTCACTACAGGGACGGAGTAAAGACTCACATAAGTGGGTACCGGTGACCCACTTGCAGTTTTCTGTGTGGACCGTGAGAAAACTTTCAGATTTTGAGAAGATTGTACAGTTACCGGCAGGTTGTTGTACGCAAAAGCCCCCCTGTAACGAAACGATCTTTTCATAAATTCAGTGCGAGGTTTGGGTGTGAGTAATCTCTCTCCGTATCGTAGACAGTATTGGCGAGGAATGAAGACAAATGATTCTGTGATGTATTTAGGGGTCAATTCATGTAATGTTTTAAACATGACTTGTATGTCAACAAATGCCGATTTCTTCTATCGGATAACGTGTCCCACTTTAAAGCGTTATGTATTTCAATATTTGATAAGTGAAAATTGCGCGTTACGCGTAAAATAAGACGTCCAGCTCGGTTTTGGAGTTTTTGAAGTTTTTCAGTGTGCTGTTTGCAAGATGAACCAAATATGATATCGCAATAATCGAAATGGGGAAGAATAACAGCATTATACAGTATGTAAGTTTCAAAATTGATTCATTCAGTACACCTCGTAATCTACCTAGGTAACCAATCATTTTCCCCATTTTTTCCACCATGTGATAAATATGAACATCCCACTTCATGTACACATCAAAGATTACTCCTAAATATTTGACATGATGAACTTGATGGATTTGTTTGTTACACATTATCAGATTTAGGCTATTTTCTTTTGCTAGCATGTGTGTACTACCTATTAACATGCAGTAGGTTTTATCACAGTTTACATTTAGTTTGTTTTCGATCATTCATACATGAAGGTGATGTAGATCGTTATTCAGAACAGATTCAATTCGAGCTACTGATTTATCAGAGTAATTAAGTACAGTATCGTCAGCGTACAAGCTCAAGTTACAACACGTTACATTATTTTTAAGATCGTTGATATATTATGAATAACAAGGGTCCCAAACGCGACCCTTGCGGCACTCCGCAAGTTACAGTTGTTTCATTTGAAAGAATAGAAATTACTTGTGTTCTGCACTTTCTTTCAAATAAGTGGAGAACCAGTCATTGCTTGAGTTTCTTATACCAACACAGTGTGGAGTTCCTGAGAAGAACTAAGTGATTTGCCGTGTCAAACCCCCTTTTAAGGTCAACGAAGACTGTTCCAGTATACAGATTTTCATCCATTGCTTGTAACCAATCATCCGTGACCTTCAAAGGGTAGACGTGGTCGAGTGTTTGGGTCTAAACCCAGATTGTTCTCTACATAAAATATCATTGTCGTGCAAATAATTCGACAACTGGCGTTGTGCTACCCGTTCAATGACCTTGGACACACATGGCAAGATTGAAATCGGTCTAAAATTGCACGGAGACGATTTATCGCCATTTTTGTGTATGGGAATGATTTTAGCAATTTTTTCATGGACTTGGAAATCGTCCATCTGTTAAAGATTAATTCACCACATACGTGAGTGATGGGGCAATTTCCATGATGCTTAGTTTGAACATGAACACTGAAATACCGTCTAATCCAGTTGATCTAGTATTTTTCAAGTTTTTAATCAATTTAATTGTGTCTTGTTCAGATATGGATGTGAAAGAAAACGTGCAATCCAGAATTGATTCAATCTTGCAGGTTGATTTGACAGGTGGAATTTGATTGGCTAGATCAGTACCAACATTTGAAAAAAAAAGAGTTAAATTCGTTCGCTACATTCTCGTTTCCATTCGTCTTAATGGGTTAACGTTTGACATTAGATATAACAGATTTCAAAATTCTCCATGTTTGTTTGGGATTAACATTAAAGTTGGAAAATTTGTCATTATAATAATTACGTTTGGCTTTTCTTATTTCAGTTGAGACTTGATTACGAAGCTTTCTGTACTGTGACATTAAATTATCGTTCTTGGATTTATATGCTTTATGTTTGGTCTTATCTCTTCTTTTCGTTGATTTAAAAATATTTGAATTCATCCAAGGAGAGTTGCAATGTTTGAACTTTTTAGATCGAAATGGCATATGCTTGTAATGGTTTCAATGAAAAGTTGTTGCCATTTTTCGACAGCATCGTCAATATTTTCAAAATCTTTTATAACACCCCAAGGCTGATGTCTAACATCAAATTTAAACTGTTCAACATCAAAGTCTTTACAGTTTCTGAATTTGATTACACGTGGAAGGGACTTTGACTCAGATTTTTACAACCAAATAGCTGATGGAATGATCACTTACACCATTATGAATCACACCATGCGTTCGGATTCTGTGGGAGCAGTTGCTTAACATGTGGTCAAAAAGCGTGGCAGATTTACTTGTTATCCTTGTAGGCTTAGATGTATTAATTTGTTCAAGAGCAAAGGTATCATTGATTTCACCAAACACTTTAGTATGGGAAGAAGGCACTTGCAATAGTATATCGCAATTGACATCACCAACCAGTATAACATCTAATTTCAAAGAGTCAACATACTGCAAGAATTTCTCATAAATTGTGAATATTTCTAAGTTGGTACTTGGTGGTCTATACCATGTCGAAACAATAAAGGGTTTACACTTTTTTGGCTGAACTTTGACAGTCACTACTTCTGTGGGTGAAATCCACAGAACAAGACATCAAATTTAAGAAAGCCTTAGTGTAACAGATTGACTAAAATATGGATGTCTGACCTCTCAAGGCACCTTAGAGTGAAGCTTTTCCAAGCCACAGTGGAAAGCGTGTATGGTTGTAAGAACTGGACCATAACAAAGAAGATCAAACAAGCCTAGGATTGGTGCTCCACAAGAATGCTGATGTTAAGGGCAGTACTAAGTGTGTGTTGGAAATCCCATATTTCAAAAGAGGATATTCCCCACCTCAAATCCAAAATTATTACCAGAAGACTTCAGTTTGCAGGACACTGTAAAAGAGCAGAGGGTAGAGTTGTTTCTTAACTAGTCACGTGGCAACCAACTCATGGAAAAGGATCAATTAGGTGGCCCAAGAAGGCAAATATGTCGATCTAAAGCACTACACAAAAAGTAAGTTCCCCTTTGTTCAAATACCATACACTTTTAATGGAATAAGTTTTAGCAAAAAACTTGCAGACGATTAACCACCACTCCTTGACTACGTCTGTGGTGGAAAAATAAGATTAATCGCGTCAGCCATGCATGAGTGAGCAGCGAAATAAAGCAAAAACGTCACTTTTCAAAAGTCAAGCAGGAGCATCTCTTATCCAAAATAATGTAAATAATCGTATTTTTTGCTTTATTTATAAGAGTGTGCCAACTCACAATGACATGTTACAACCTCTTATGTCCATACACGTGTAAAGATACACTTTGCTGAAAAAAATATCCGATTTCGAATTTTTTCATTAAACTTAATGATTTTACAATTTTCCAAATTGAGGAGGATGAAATGTTAACCTTGACTCCCCTGAAGCGTAAATATGGCGAAAAGTGCCAAATGAGAATTTTTAGGGGTCAAAGCAGATGCTATTACCTAAATACGCTTAATTCATTCAACAGACCGAATTTGGTCAACATCACTGCGTCACAAATCCCTCAAAATGACCCTTGTGACCTTTGAAAAGTGACATTTTTGCCTTTATTACGTGCTCACTCATGCATGACTTGACGGATCAATCACATTTTCACACAGAAGTTAGTCAATGAGTGTAGAAACACTCCTGCCAAATTATTGTGCTCAAAACCATTTCGTTAAAAAGTTATGGCATTTTCAAAAAGGGGGAACTTATTTTTTGTGTAGTGTTTATATTATAGCAAGATTCTGGCTATGTCACCAAGGAAATGGAAAAGATCATACTAGACAGTACGATTTTGGAGAGCAATCATGAATGCCCGACAGCAATAGTCGATGGAGTAAGTGAGTGAGTAAGTGTATTATTTTTCATTGCTACACTTACCGCTTTCACACAATTTTATGACAGTTAATAATCAATTTGATGTTCATCCATACATTTCGTCTAAATTTTTATTATTTCCTATTGCTACACTTACCGCATCTAGACATTCACTCCCCAAATATGTACTTGGTGTTCCAGTCGCACAGCTACATGCACAGTCATATGTAGCATCAAGAAATGCCTCATCCACACTTGTCATTGTGTACAGACATAATGACGAGTTATCAGTGGGTGCATCTGTAAACACCGCATAGACGACGTTGTCAGCACTATCGATTCCTAATGATGTAGCTAGTTGGCTTCCTGCTGGACCAATGTAAGCTGCTTGAATCATACCAGATCCACATGCCAGGCTGATTTCTGAATATGCGTGAAGATTGACATCTGCATTCCTAGAGCAAATGCGTCCTATTTTGGATATGACAGATGAACCAGATGATTGTTGCATAATAAAATAATTGTAGCCATTCCTTGTGAATCCTTGTATGTAGGTATTTGGAATTTCACTTACAGTGGCTGGGTTAGTCTGCCTTACAGACTGGAAAATGCCTGCACCAACTGTGCCGTCTTGCATAGCTTTTTGCGCAAAAGGACTCGTAAGCAATCCTGTGGCAACAAACATACAGAGATCAGCATAATTTCCAGACCTATCAACTCCCTGATCAATAAGTCCTAATGACAGTTTATCTCCTGATGATACAACAGGCACCTGGTTCTCAAAAGCAAGTGAAATGTTTGTCAGAAATCTGTACTGACAGTACCCATCACATCCTCCACACAGAACCAGTCTGTCAACAGGTGAAGGAACAACCTCCAGAATCTTGATGTCATTTGTAGATTGGCCACAGTCTAATTGGTTTACAGTAACAGTTTGTAAGTCATTCAAGTTCTCTTCGAATTGATGAAGATCAGAGTCAGCCCCAATGTAGACATAGTTTATCCCACTTGCATTGCTGACAATGAAGTGACTGAATGGCTTGGATGAATCAGGGTTGGAGAAAGATGCATTCAGGTAAGATGACAGTGGTGCTGCATGGGTATCATGTGGGTACATGTACATCAACATTAATGATGCAATGAATGCTACATGAACGTAATTCGTTGACATCTTGGTTTCCAGTTTAAAGGGCAGCTTCATTACCGCAAAATTAAATGGTGACCTGATGTAAATCAGATAAAATGACCCAAAAAGTGTAAGAGGGAAACATTTTACGTGGAAACATTTGAAAATAAAATAAAATAAAACTGAAACCTGGTATTTTTTATGCTTCAGTTCAATGAAAAGTTTACTTTTAATGTGTTGGCTACAAAACCGGATGTAGCCCATGTTAACTTTATGGGATTTTAAGATTCTCGGAGTCAACGGCTTAAAATGATCTATAACCTTAATCTTATAAATTGGTGGCGCATCAAAGAAGAATATCTTAAGAATAGGCCATTTTCATAATGTATGCAAATTGTATGCATACCTTTTTGACAAAGGTTACTAATGACAACCTGATAACTTGCCGGAGGCTTGGCAGAGGCTTGCCGGACATAGCAACAACTAATGTATGTAGGTTGCATTTTCAGTATTGAAAATGTATTCATAGAAACAGCTGAAGGAAATGGCTCGTCACTAGGCTTCGGAAGAGAAATCATTCATAAATTTGAATACATTATGAAACTGGTTTATTCAATAACTCTAATAAATATGGACAGAAAATTCATGCATATAGAAAAAAAAGATAATTCCTACAATATTGACATGCTTATCAGCATATCTAAAGCAAGGTCTGATTCTTTGAGAGTAGTTGCTGTTTATGATTATAGTCAACATAATATCTCCCAACTATGGTTCTATGAAATATCAAGCGAAATAGCTGATAAACTCAGCAATATAAATATCCATGTAAAATCTATAAGTTATTTTAAAATGCATGCAGTTTGAAGAGAACATTTTGTGTTGCAGTCAACATGAAAAACTATCAAAATGTGGACTTGGGTTAATCCACGAAACTGAGGAGCCTTTTATATTTATGTTTCATAGATCCACGAGTTAACTCTTTATTATGACCTTTGTTTGTATCAATTTTTTTTTTAACTTTCATGATTTTTCTGTGTCATGGCAAGCAGTGTAAAACATTCTGGTACAATGACATACCAGTATGTTTGCAAAGCAATAGTCAATCTATGTTCTTTTCACTTTACTAATTACGTCTATTTGTGTCGAGTATATATCAAACCTTTGCTTTATAACATGTTTCCTTATATTTTCATGTTTCAAAGTGTAATAAATTCTCACACTAAAATACTGGACACTCGTTTTTGTTTTTTTAATTCGTGAATAATGCACATAGAAGTGCACAACTACAGATTTCAAGTAATTAATTTGTGTTGTTTACTCGCTTGGTTATTGCTCTTCAGTCTGACTTATCAACGTATTTTTTATGGGCAAACATAAACTGAAACTAAAACTAAAACTAAAAAGCAAACAATTAATTTTCGTCGAACGTATAGTTACCATTTGAATCACCACGACTGACCCAGGACAGTCAGCCCGAGCATATAAAAGGCTGAGATGAGCAGCAAACTCCGAGTTTGAATATTCCGAGCGCTGCTGAACTTCCTGTGCTCAAGGTAAGGAAATTATTTGAAATAAATCTCCTTATCTAGATTTGCCAGGCAAGTTGTTAATCTCAAGTCAAATACCTGTGCAGCGTCAATGGAGAAGAATAAATAATACCACCAACGCCAATTTCTGACTAAATTTATCATATTTTTGGGTCTACGCAGGTGTGCCAACGGTTAGTTCGTAACTCCCAATCAACTAATTGCGAGCTACTTCCGCATTCGGGACGTACCAAACATAAGACGGGGTTGTAGTGTCGAGTGGCATTATCAGCCATGGGCATAGAATTTTGTTCTTATATTATGGGTGTATGCTTGAGTGCACTATGACCTGGAAACCAAAAAGGTGTGTGCACAGTTGCGTGAATCGTATATACTGATATAATAATCAATTTGTTTTTAGTTAAATAGACTTAAAGTTTCCGTTTAATTCAATTACATAGTGAAATAAAAGTCACATGGTCATTATATACCTTGCTAAAGATACGTCTTCATACCAATATTATATATGTGCTGCTGTTATAGAACGCCAATTCCGTCTTTCCACTCGTTCAAATGATTGATCTTTCATCCATGGACAAACGGATGCTTCACATACTAAAGGGAAAGGGGATATAGGAAATATTATTCTAAACTACAACTTCCCCCAAAAATCTTAAAATCAGTGATTCTTAAGGGAAAATTGGAACCAATATTCTATGATGGAACAACTCGATTCAATCAGCTCTGCAGCATTATGGAGTTGAATTATAGCAGTTTCTCAAGATTGTTCTTCAATCGCACCATCATTAGTTAACCTCTTTACAAGACATTAAATCCATGTTCATTATACTCTCTAAAAATAATGAGTGAAAATATTCACGCTTCAGTGAGGAGTAAATTTCAAAAAGAGTGAATTTGGAGTGAATTTGGAGTGAAAATGTGTGTTTTTCACTCATTATGGAGTGACCTCAGGGATCACTCGGAGATTTCGAGTGATCCTTGACGACACTACAAAATGAGTGAAAACACACATTTTCACTCCAAATTCACTCTTTTTTTGTGAAATTCACTCCTCAAAGAGTGAATATGTTCACTCATTATTTTTTTTTTTTACAGAGTAGTGCGTACAGAAAACATACATTTCTTTCTTTTTAACAGCAATGAAGAACCAGTCAAACCCTTTCAGAAAATATTATTAAACACTCCATCAAATCATTGGAATATTTTTATATATTTTTATTCTTTCGAACGAACATTTAATCGATCTCTAGTAATTTGGCGTATGAACTTGCGTTATCACATTCATCACAACGGATGTAGAAATATGCATATACCCATATTGTTCTTAGATTGTAGACCTCTCCCATCCTCTCCCCGTATTTGCGAAATTTTAGACCAGAATCCTTCAATAGAGGCCTTCAAAAGTTACCCGTGTCCGTAGCGGTGTCGGATTTATTTCACAGGTTTCGACTCCGATTTACCCAGTTAAATAAAACAGAACTTTTCGTTTTAAATCGTTACCCACCGCCGAGACCAAATCCATGTTCAGTTCGGATTCTGAACTCGGATCCAATAATTGTCGGCAGATGTTTATAAATTTCATGACGTAATGGACTAATCAACGCCTAGTAATGTATTTAGCGTCTATCTTCTTTAGTATGATGAGCGCCATCATGTTATTTTTTGTCGTAGATCAATTCGCTTTCAGAAGCATTGTAACGCTTAGTCCGCCATAACTGGTGGCCATCTGAGAGCATGAAAAAGATGAAGCAACAGTTCATACTCGCAGCAGATCTGTCTTTGAACTAAAGCAATGCATACATTAAAATAACAATCTTTTGACATGATCTTGGATGGCCCCTAGGTATTGGAAACGGAACAGTGCGGTATTTTTAAAACCGAATTCGTCTACAGTTTCGGTGTTAAAGATTTTAATCTGTATCAATGTTATCTTTCTATTAAAATTCTTGCTTTATTTTCTTGCGTAAATTGTATTGTAAACTGTTGTATTGTGAATCGTGTTTCACGGTCTTCTAGAAAAGTTATTCGTTTTTGATATGAATAAAAGTATCGTGATTATGATGTCATCACCAACATCACCACAACCACCATCATCACAGTTACAGCCATCATTGTATATCAAAAGATTTTTTTTTTGCTAGATTCAAACTTCTGTATTTAAAATTCATTAATACGCCTTATAGGTTTTGGTAATCCCCCTTCATAACGATATCTTTTCATGGTCAAGACTTTACACTGAAATATTTGATAACCCTGTAGTAACGAGGTTGGTAAGTTATTTTGAAATTCTATCCACTTCTAACTATGATATGATTTCTGAAAATATAACATCGGAAATCCTAATCTGTTCAACTGATACAATCTTGTGTATCGGGAGGACATGAAGCAATGGTAGACAGCCGAACCACCTATAATTTTTAAATACTTATGCATTTTTTTTAAAATCTATTTATTCGTTTTTTTTTTTTGGGGGGGGGGGGGAGGTTGAAGGAAAGATTAATCATATTTTGTCATTATTGTATTTCTAATTGATATCTAAGTACTGAAAACTTTGTGGGAGAGGAAAAATATCTTAATGAACTTGTTTTTATACATGAACACACATCACTCAATCGTAAATACACCATCAAAATAAAATGAAAGTAAAACACGAACCAACCAAATAAAAAAGAAAGAAAAGACGGGCAAACTCAATGCGGCCTCCAATAAAATAAAGACTATGCGTTATTAGCTTAACATCGATCTGGATTCTTATCACATCGAAAGGAGCCATAGAGTGTCACCAAAGTTCACGCATTTCGACCAACAGAGACTGCTAACTCATAACTATAATCAACAACTTCTCATTCTACAATAAGCGACAAGCCATCTGCAATGAAAGGGCAAAACTAAAGGACTACAAAGGTGTAAGGATCGAAAGGAACACGTTTGAATACAGAAAGGGCAATACCAGTCATTTTCAGAATTGAATAATTTTCGAGTAGTATTGTTACAGCTGATGTAGCACCCTTTAATACTATACACACAATTGAGCGTATCGACTAGCCCCACCACGTGACGTAACAATTTGAAAAAAAAATAAAATCGCAATGCTATTATGTTACTGTATGCAGATATTATATCTATATGGAACATGAAATGAACTAACTTAGTATATCGAAGGCCATTGTCTTTTTCATGGGTACTTCTTTGCCAGATTTGATTCGACCATGTATTGTCCAAACTTTCCTGACATTTGTTGTGTTCTATTTTTTTCTCGTATCAATGCAATAAATGAAAAAAAAAATAACTCTATCACGATGTTTTACGGACGCTGGTTCAGATATTACCGAAAAAAGCGGAAATGTGAAACGAAACCCAATATTAATATATGAAACTTTCCTACATAGGCAGCACACGATTCAACAAACTTTCAGCTTCAGTGCAATCTAGTCACAAATTGAGTGTTTTTAAACAAATAACTTGTACTTTCAGCTTGTTTGAAGTTATAGCAATTTACTATCCCTAAAGGTGATGTACCATGCTATTAAATCATACCTTATCTTTTGTTTTTAGCAGGTTCCCTTGGTTTTTGTTGTTTTGTGCTATTTATGATATTATGAATGCATTGTCATATCTACCCTTTGTGGCTATGTTAAACAGTTTTCTATGTCTAATGAAACCACTACGTGAGAAAACTGTAATAAGTAAGTAAATAAATAAATAAATAAATAAATAAATAAATAAATAATCAATTACTTCAAATTCCTCTACTGTAACATATTTATGACACCGATGATGAATGTGCTGATAAGTACGTGGAGAATCAATGGCGTGGATAGAATATAACCCTGCTGTAAGTACATTATTCCCGTGGTGATGTACCCCCTCCATATTAGAACCCAAAGCGGAAGTAAACAACAATACGTTCCTTGCTTCAGCGCAACAGCCGATGATTACCTACACCGAACTGTGACAACTGTATACTTGGTTGATTGACGGTAAGTCTCGACTGTCATTCCGACTATTCATGTGTAAATGCACTAGCTTTCAGCTCAATTCGTACCTGAGCTTTAGGAAATACGCACCAGCGAAAGTGTTTTGTGAAACTCTGGTCTCCCTGTGCCCGAGGCTCGAATTTTGTGTAATATTGACTGTTACTGAATGCACGACGTGCAGGTTAGCGAGTCTTATTATAACCTGTATTTTCTTGTTCATCGTGATCTGGGTAAGATATCTCCAATAAAAGCAAAAGAAAATATTCAGTGTGATATCATCTTTTCTAAAATCTAAATACACAAAAAATACTTAATTTTACTCAGAAACCGAAATAAATCGTTGCCACTGTAGTGACACACATAGTTGAGTGCATAAACTCATCAAATTGAGTTGAAAAACGCACGCATGTTTGTTTTATTCACTTGCCACTACAGTGACATGGCATATGAGTATTTTGTCATGAACTCACATCTTATTCAACCTAATATTTGAGTAAATTACTCAATTCTATTCAGTGAGTAATGATTAACTAACTTAACAAGTCAGTAATTATTCACGTTGTACTACACAGGTAAATGCGTTTTTGGGTCAGTGTGTGTGTATGAGTGTGTGTGTGTGTGTGTGTGGGGGGGGGGGGGTTCAGACGTACGTCGGTATAGGCTAAGTGTGAGAAAATGGATCATTTTTTTTATTTTAACAATTTCGTATTTATTTATACAGGGTGGCCCAGAAAGAATGCTACGAGTATGATCGCTAATTTTTCACCATTATCGGCAAAATGGCATTAATTTTTCTTTCGTTGGTTAGAACATTCTTTTTCCAATAAAATGATACCAAGATCATTGATTTTGTGTAAGGCGTTTTGATTCTAGGGCCATTTTTCGGAGGCAATGCAATTTCCCAAATTTGACAATTTTCAACAGCGGCGGTCATCGGAACGCCGAGATATTCTCGCGTCTCAGCATGCCATACCAGACAAACCGCGATGACAATGGAAATGTAGCTCGCATCGTCTTCCTGATGAAAGCGAGGGCATTCCAGCCCTTTGTCATCGCGGTTTGTCCGGTATGGCAAACGCCAGACGCCAGAATATCTCGGCGTTCCGATGACCGCCGCTGTTGAAAAATTGGCAAATTTGGGAAATTGCATTGCCTCCGAAAAATGGCCCTAGAATCAAAACGCCTCACTCAAAATCAATGATCTTGGTATCATTTTATTAAAAAAAGGAATGTTCTAACCAACGAAATAAAAATTAATGACATTTTGCCGATAATGGTGAAGAAATTAGCGATCATACTCGTAGCATTCTTTCTGGGCCACCCTGTATAGTAAAGTCCTTTAGTTTCTGTTAGATCCCAGTATACTCACCCAACCAATAAGTAACTTTGCCATTATAAATGACATTTTACACACTTTTGAGTAATTTTACTCTTTCGTTTCTAGAGGAAAGAAACTCGTCACTCAGTTATTTTGGTTACCTGAATGAGTAAAGGAGACACAAAGAATCAGAATGGGTCGATGCATACTCATTTCATGAGTCTCCTTTACTCATATGTAGTTTAAACATATGCATGAGATGTGTATATTTCTCCAGAGTTAAACAAACGCAGATTGTCGTGTAAAAATACACCATTTATGGTTAAAAAACACTCAAATCCGTGAGTAGCGTACGACTTGAATCACAGAAAATAGTTATTTTGTGTGTGGAATTAAACATGTAACATGACAATAGTGTTCAGACTCAAATATAACAGTGACAACCAATACCTGGCGATTTAAGAAACAAATTTCTGTGTAAATTCTCTCCTCATTGCTTGCTGTGAACAATACCTCATAAGTAGAGAAAAGTTGCATTAAGTGCTTTCCAAAACGCTAGGAACTCATATCAGGAAAAAGAAAGAACACTTAAGATCCATTTAAAAATCCAGTTTGTGTACTTTTCTTCAGATATAGTGAAATAATCGTGATTAATCTCTTAATTTCAGATACTTTAACAACAAACAATATCTCTAATTGGAATCTGGATTGCTTTTTAGGAACAAGGACTAATGGCCAAAATGAAAACCATCCAGTTAAGAATGCCACATTTTAAGCACGGAATGACGACTGTGATGTTTATGTTGATGTACCTGTACCCATACGATACATGTGCAGCACCATTGTCATCCTACCTGAATGCATCTTTCTCCAACCCTGATTCATCCAAGCCATTCAGTCATTTCATTGTCGGCAATGCAAGTGGGATGAACTATGTCTACATTGGGGCTGACTCCGATCTTTATCAATTGGAAGATAATTTGAATGACTTACAAACGGTTACTGTAAGCCAACTAGACTGTGACCAATCTACAAATGACATTAAGATTCTGGAGGTTGTTCCTTCACCTGTTGACAGGCTGGTTCTGTGTGGAGGATGTGATGGGTACTGTCAGTACAGATTTCTGACAAACATTTCACTTGCTTTTGAGAACCAGATGCCTGTTGTATCAATGGGAGATAAACTGTCATTAGGACTTATTGATCAAGGATTTGATCGCAGTATTCCTTACAACATTTATGGTAATCTGTATATGTTTGTTGCCACAGGATTGGTTACGAGTCCTTTTGCTCAAAAGGCTATGCAAGACGGTACAGTTGGTGCAGGCATTTTCCAGTCTGTAAGGCAGACTAACCCAGCCACTACAAGTGAAATTCCAAATACTTACATACAAGGATTCACAAGGAATGGTTACAATTATTTCATCATGCAACAATCATCTGGTTCATCTGTCATATCCAAAATAGGACGTATTTGCTCTGGGAATGTGGATGACGAAGTAAACGCTTACTCCGAAATCACCCTGACATGTGGATCTGGTGTTATTCAAGCAACTTACATTGGTCCAGCAGGAAGCCAGCTAGCTACATCACTGGGAATCAGCAGTATAGATGATGTCCTCTATGCTGTGTTTACAGATACCACCACTGATATATCATCATTATGTCTGTACACAATGACAAGTGTGGATGAGACATTTTTTGATGCTGCATTTGACTGTGCATGTGGCCATGGCGGCGATCCGACCTGTGGGGTGGGACATCACATTGATTATTTACGGTCGGCTTATTGTCCGAAATTGGTAAGTATAACCGGTAATAGAAAATACAAACATTTTAAAAAGGGTGTATTCTCACTTCAGGTACTACTTTATCATTTTGGTCTAAGATCTAATTTCACAACATGACAGTCTTTTTGAACACTCCAATCATACAACTCTGAAAGATAGAAGTTAAATTTATACAATGTATATTAGAAAAACAAAACCAAGATTGACAAGAAATGTGAAATATATGTTCTCGTGTTTCATTTAATACCAGTCACAAAACTTTTACATTCACGTATGACTCGGTAAGACAGAACATAAGTGAGCACTATTGAGAAACACCGTTTGTAACGAGAAAATGTGAAATCACAGTCCATGTTGAATGCATTCATATATTCTTGTCATTGAATGTACCGACCACAAAAATCGATTTATCGATTTATCGATATATATATATATATTATATAATATATATATATATGCTCATACTCATTTTCTCCTGACTTGCACGAGCGAGGTTCCACGCTTCGACGTTCTTTCAGGTGACGTTCATCAACTAAGAAACGTCGAAGTGTGAAACCGTCGTCGTGAGTCAGGAGAAAAATGAGGTATGAAGCATAGCGCTCTGCACAAGCATTGAGCACTTTTTCTGCTGTTAGTTGAATAATTCAATTCTTAGTCATATATATATATATATATATACTATATATATTATGATATATATATATATACTATATATTAATTCTATCTATCTATTATATATATATATATATATAAACGAGAGTCACGTGTTGTACGATTCTTGATACAAGGAACAAACAGATGAAAATCTTTGATGCATTCTTTAAGTCAACATTTATTACTTCATCCGAATTTCGAAGCGTCTCGCCTATTACTTCTTCAGGGAAATCGAGAGAATATATAAAACAGATGCGACTCATGATATATAAGCGCACAGATTGCGCGTAATCATAATAGATACAATAATAACCAAACGCAATGACTAGCGCACGGTGCGTGCGCGTACTAAGATAATGATTGATGAGGTAAAGTATAATTACTGTGAGATGATAAAATCATTATTACATTTCCAAAAATACGAAAATAAAGAACTATATGAAGTTATATTTCATTATTATACATCACATTCATTTTTTATTCTTCTTGACGACGTAATATATGATTACTAATCGAGCGCCTGAACATCATAGCGTCTATTAGGGGATACACACTTTATTATCTTATCTCATAGATATGAAGTATCGACAAAATGTGAATTCCAGGTAAAAAAAAAACGGCCAAGGTGCAAATTTACAAATGTTATTAGATACTTTCTATTTAATAATTCTGGCTTGAAGTTCGTCTCCTTTTGAAATCTATACAGAGGTCATGTTTCTTTCGGAAAGCCTTTTCAATGCCGGTTTGATTACAGTTTCACTGGATTCCTTTTTACATCTTAGTATTCAGGTAATTTTCCTTCTTTTAATTATGGCATCATGACTGACAATTTGTCGGTAAAAAACAATGTTTACAAAGTATAAGTTAATTTGTTTGAAAATTTTTGCATTTTTCCATCAAAATTTTTGTCAATTTTTTTGTATTATTTTTATCGGTTATTGGGACATTTTATTGGTACACGATGACGTGGTTCTCTTTCCTGTTACTGACGACATGACGTTATTATGATTGACAAATTACCAGCAAAGGACCGTCAACAAAATCTTGGTCGTTATGCGAGCAAGCAGAGCGAGCGAGTTTTGAAAATTGTGCGTTTTTACACTTCAAAATTGCCATTTCTTGGCTTATTTTCGTCGGTACTCGAGACATTTTATCGATAGGAGATGTCATGGGTGAAGGACTACATGTACCGACAAAATTCCAAATGTTGCGACAAAACTCGGAAAATGCATTATTTGGGGAGTTGGACATTTGCCCTCCTGCCCCTCATCTGACCACGCCAGTGCATCAGTTGGAAACTTGGAAGTTACAGATAAACAGAGGGTTCTCTTCTTTTTCCTCCAAGATGTTTTCCTAAACTTACATGTTGCAGAAAATTTCGAATCTTTCAACAATTTAATGGTATAGGCCTGTAAACATTTTG
>JZLH01S0081176.1:12484-24298 GCA_001188425.1 Eucidaris tribuloides | reverse complement strand
CCGGGTTTATCTTAGACCCGGGTTTAACTATACCTGCTTCGAGAATACGGGCCCTGGAGTTTAAGCCCAACAACCAAAGTGTTGATTTACCAGTACTGAATAAATCTCAGGTCCCGATAAAAAATTCATCCCATACAAACCTACATAACAAATTTCACCATCACAGAATTTCCTGATAATAATTGTTCAGCAAAGAGGTAATGTATGAATTTGAAATTTTCGCAGCGAAAACTTTGAACAGTATTGATTCTTGAAGTGTTGTGTTCTAAATTAAGCACTGTTTCCAATCATGACATTGCCCTTTATAGTATATTTTATTATATTTAAGATGGATTATCAAATGTGAATTCGTGCCCACGTATGGTGTCGTGCGTCGACCAAATAAATTGCGGAAGTTCCTTCGAGTTATGTTCGGTTTCCTTTTGCGGTGTCTAATTAGATTTGGTTCAATTTCTCTCAGTTTTCGAATCGGACTTCGAAGGAAATAGATAGTTTCCTCCTACATCCCCAAACCCAGCATGCCTGGTGCTCGGTTATCACCATTTGGGTCTCAGAAGGAAGTTGCGGCAATGTTTTTGCTGTTTTTCCTGGGGATTGTTTTACCCCTATAATTATCATGAAGACTAGTTTTATTTATACACATCGCGTATTCGGTTTCATTGAACTACTGAAGTATATACTGATTTACTGCTGCATGTAGTTGAAGGTATACCACTTCAGAACTTTATACTGATATCGACTCTTTTAACTAGTTCTTTCCGTAATTTCAATTTTTTGTGTTCAAACTCTAAACATCTTACCAATCATACTAACTCTACCCATTTGTAATTATCTCTTGACAGTCGTTAACCTTCGGTAATGGATTATTCCTTCGCCGCAAGAAGCATTTTAGAAGTATATTTTGGCACCAGTAGTTGTAAATTAACATATTCACTTATTGTGTTAAGGCCACTGTTTAACATTGTGAAGGTTCAGTTTTAAAATGGTCAAACTTTGATATCTGAGCCACATAATAGTGCTTGAATGGGCAAAGAATACAAAACCTTGAAAATTATGCTGCAACTAGTAAGATATTTACGAGAAAAAAAAATCACACATGAATTAAGCATTACGCCAACTCTTAATTGTTGCAATACAGGCGTATAAAGAAGAGAACTAGCACGACAAACTTGTTACTCATAGATTTTCACTTTTTTTAAGACAGGAAATGATCGTTTTGAAATAGATTTTTGCGGGGCTTTATTTTTTTCCAGACTTTATTAGAGACACGTATAGCATAGAGAATGATGTAGTTCAGATTTGTTTCATCGATGCCTTAAAACAAAATGCTATCGATTTAATGAACGACAGCCTTGTCTGTTGTGGAATTCTTGCTCTTCTAAAAACTGTATTTCTTCGTTTGTTTGCAAATGATTTTCTTTGCCCTTCAATAGATTAAGACAAAAATAAAACCAAGATAAATACAATATTGAGATTAGATATACATGTAGGTACGTAATTGATTTTAATATATAAAAATATAGCAATGTAAACTATATGAAAGTCAAAAGTTATAGTTGTCTATATATTTCAAACTATTTTTCATATTAACTCATCTTTTGTACACAATGTCGTAAAGTTAGTATCTTTTCTTAAGTACAGTAATTTTCATCCAGTGGGTTTGAGTTTCAGTTTGAGCATGAAGGTGGTATACCAGATCCACCAGTTCACTTTCACATTGTTGGAGCCTCAGTTGAGGGCCTCAGTTTGGCATGCCTTACGCGACATGACCCCACAATCAATCAATTTATCAATCAATCAATCAATCAATCAATTTATCAATCAATCAATCAATCAATCAATCAATCAATCAATCAATCAATCAATCAATCAATCAATTTATCAATCAATTAATCAATCAATCAATTTATCAATCAATCAATCAATCAATCAATCAATCAATCAATCAATCAATCAATCAATCAATCAATCAATCAATCAATCAGGGAGCGAAAAATGGGAGAAGTCATCGGAAAGTGTCTACCACCGCTAGCTGTAACGCCATCTCCATTGCCATTGCGCCGAGGGGGGGGGGGGGGGGGGGGCACGATGAATTTGAATTTATCCCCTCTCCGAATCCATAATTTCGTATTATTAATTTTTACATTAGTTTCGGTGATAAATGAAGTTAATAAACTAAATCGTTTTTGGATATTACTCTAAAAATAAACTAATTCTGATTGATGCAGTAAAAAGCTACAAGGAAGTGCCGTATACCTACTGGGCGTAATCCGTGTCAATAATCAGATAATAAGATTGCGATTTCTATGAGAGTTATGTCCAGGAAATCCTTCAAATGTCTCAATGACTCTTCAGTATTCCAGACTTTGTCAATACGTCATTGATCGATACTTCACTGCAATGAAGTGATTACAGTGGTCTCCACTTAATAGGGTAGGCAATTGCAAGGCATTTTTTTTACCCATTTAACAGGAGTACACTATCCAATGGAATAAATTTCAATAAAAACATAAGGAATGTTTTGCCTTATTTTAATCCTTTAACAGGAGTACCCCATTAAATGTTACCCCATTAAGCGGAGACCCATGTATTCATGATTTCTGTATTTACGAAAAATATTTGAAAGGATAGATTTGAATTAAAATCCGGATAGCTACCCTATAAAGTAGTATAATACCTGTACGCCTTAATGTTGGAGATATACTTGTCGAAATTAATCTTAATTGCAAAAGAAGTCCTGCACTTTTTTTTCAATCTAAAGACGTAAGTGTTTGATGAATTCGGCCGTTATTTATTTAATGAACATTTGGATTTAAATAAGCATGGAGCAAAATAAAAATAAAAAAGAAATGATGGCACTGTTAGATTTATCAGCCGCATTTGATACAATCGATCATCATAATTTTCATAATCTCGTTTATTCAATAGAATAGGTTGTTAGGTCAACAGTTTTGTCTTGGTTCCAGTCATACCTGTCTGGAGGTCTTCACAAGTTGATATTGGTGGCACATTGTCAAGGTCCCACAACTCTAGATTTGGACTCCCTCAGGGGTCAATAGTAGGACCCATAGGATACTCAATATATACTCTTCCTGTTGGTGAATCATCCGATATCACAGTATCAATTATCATCTTTATGCTGATGACATACAGTTATATATTTCTTTGATCCTAAGACTCTCGGAGCTCTCGATAATGCACTTTGCTAAACTTCAGAATTGTATATATAGATATAAGACAGTGATGGTAGTGAATAAGTTAAAATTGAATAATTCAAGAGACTGAATTCTTGTGCCTGCTTCTGCCGGTGCACAACTATGCGCAGTCTATCCAAATGTCCAATTGGATGTGGTGGCATCACACTCATTAGCCCTTCAGACACAATAAGAAACCTTGGTGTTATATTTGATTCTTGTTATGTCGATGTCCTAACCATATCTCTCCACATCGTAGTACAGTTACCTTTTACTTAAGGAAATTTCTAGGATCAGAAGGTTTTTGACCAGTCTGCCTGTCACACTATGCTCTTCGTGTCTTTTTAGTTCTGTCTCGATTGATTATTCAATGGGCTTTTCTTCAATCCCTCTAATCATTTGACTCGTGTTCAACGATTACAAAATTTGAGGCGGCCAACGAGATAATTACTGCAAGTTCTCGTGACACCACTTCTCAACACTCTTGAACTCACTACACTGGAACTTCCTTGAAACAGAGATATAAGATTTCAAATTACTTACTGTTTTGATCTACAGAACACTCAATAACCGGCTCAGAAGTACTACGCAATGTCTGAATTTATATACACACCAGATCACTTAGGTCAGCTAAGATGACCCCTACTCCGTCCTACAGATATTCAGTACTCGCCCACATTAGTCCGTGATAGAACATTCTACTTGGTCAGCTTTCAAAAAATACTGAATTGATATTGCCACTGTACAGATTAAGACGAGTCTTCATTCAATACCATTTTTCAAAAAGGCTATTAATAAAACCTCATCTTTTTAGCAGTTGTGTAGATTTTAAGAATTACGGTAGTTGTATACAATGTAGCGCTTTGGGCCCATATTATGGGTAAAAGCGTTCAGTATAAGTTGATTAATATATTAATATATATTTAATATTATAATAATAATTATATATATTTGATGACAGAAAAAACATTAGTTGCTTGACATGGAAACTACTATTTAATGTTTTGGTTTTAATGAAATTTCCGATATATATTTGCTGGATTACAAGATTAAAAGAGAGGAGCTACCCCCAATGATTATTTTACTACTGTTTATAAGAAAGAGTGAATTGTCGTTGGGTTATGTAAGATATCATAATTTTAAAAAGCAGAGTTTTTGCACGCAGGGATGTAGGGGTTTGGAAACTTGGAACAAAATCCCCCTCCACCCGTTGACGCACAAAATGTCTGTCTTTTTTATTTTACTACAGGGAAAGTTGCACTTGGTCATTTGAATAGTAAGTTTGAATCGCTTCCAAATTATACTGTCGCAAAAAGGGCTTCGACGTACATTATCGAAGATAAAAAAAAATGCATGTTTTGTCACGTGGGGTTGGAAGCCCTCCTTCTCTCCCCCCCCCCCTGCTCTATCTATTTAAAAAGTAAAAATATGTATACATTGCATATCACCCCCCCCAAGGCAACCTCGATTTCCTTTTACCTCAAGTTGAACTTTGAATGAAAGTATATAGAACCTTCTTGATGAAAGTCAGCATACCCTTGGAAAAAGCAATTCATGCGTGCATATACGAAGCTTAAATTTGAAGGAAATAAGCATTGCGTTCCTTTTGTTACAGCGCGGGTTTTATTTCGGTCTTTTTTTGTTTTGTTTCCGACAAATTTCACTTATAAATCCTCAGAGCTTGCGGAATAAAAGGTCACCATTTAGGCAGTTTTGTGATTCACCCTCGATTCAACATGTTCAAAAGATCTAATTTTTTTTGTTCGCTTATCTGTCAATCAATAGATTGCACTATCTATTTATATATCTGCCCTTCCCTAATTCTGAAGCTTGTTATGTCATGTCTGTATTGACAGTATCGTCGTGTACCGTTAGACTAGTCATGTTTTATAAGTATTTTTTTTCCATTTTGTTTTCTGTACTGCTGTTAAATTAAATGTGTTCATTAAAAAAAAATCGCTTCGAGTTGTTTTATGTATAGAAACAGTTTCGGTGCGTATATGTTAGCTCCTGCGTTTAAGATTTGTTTGATATAATTTATATCTTAAATATTGAGTATACATTATTTTGAACTTTTGATGTAAGCAGATCTGTCCACCATGTATTACTGATCGGAAATGGTTGAAATTTGAAGGAACGTATAAAATTGGTAGAGAGTTACAATCATGCACCTTAGTCCAAACGATATTTTTTTTTCTTAGGTTACCTGTAGATTGCTGATTTGTATTTCAATGAATATGCTGGCAGCCAATACAGCTAAAGTCTGAGCTATTAAGAATGGACAAATAAACACACTGTAGAAAACAAATTTGAGACAAGTATATGAAAATGTGTGCATGCAAAATATAGGTGCATGGATTTAATGACACAGGGAAAACAATTATATAATACAGCAGTCTACAGGGAGGGGGAGGGGCTGAGGACTGGAATTGTCGCTCACGGAGTTTCACTTTTATAGCGCTTAATAGTAGTTTTAACTGCAATTCTTTCAGGGCTTAATTTTTTTACCTTATCAAAGATAGCATTTGGGATAATGTAGCTCAGATTTGCTAAAATTGGAAACGTTGAGCAATGCCTTTAACGCGGTTTTTCGCTTGTCTTAATTGTTACTGCGCGGAAGACGTGTAATCATGGCAGGAAATAGACAACGCAAACAAAACAGGACATCCCCATCCGAACGAATAGAAAGCTACGACGAGATATCCCCCCTACATTTGTGGGGAAAACTACGGGAACACGTGCGAAAATACATATAGGCTGTATTACTAGTTGAAAAGTACAGTGGTTGTTACAGATAAAATTAAAGACATCATTTAACATTATTTCCATTAAAAAAAAAGAAATAATCTACATTATCCGCCATGCTACCAGTATCTCTGATAAGGTCTAAAATTACCCCCCCCCCTAAAAAAAAATGCAGTTTACAACAATCATGTTTTAAGTGTTTTAAAAAGTGAAAATCAATGAGCAACAATTCTAGTTTAACCAGTAAACTGCTGTGTCAGGCCTATAGAATTTTTGTTCCTAGGACATATATTCATGTGCAGTTATTACGCATTTTCAAATTAAATTGTCGAAATTTTTGTCTTCTTTTGTGTTTAGTTGTCCATTCAAATACTATCACACAGGTCAGATATCAAAGTTTGGCAATTTTTGAATGGGGCTTCCACAATATCAACCAATGTCGTTAAATCATCACTCGTAACAGGAAAAAAAAATAAGGACATTTTATGAAAACATACAGTGTGAAGTACAAAGGCCACCAAAACGGTATCGGAAAGAAATTCAAGAATAAAATGTTTTTATTTATTTATTGAAAACGAAATAATGAGTGGTATCATTAAATTGATGTAAAAATATATTTTCTTCTTCTTCACGATACTCCTCAACGTCCCTTCTCAGGAATCCCACGAGGAGGACAAATAATAAGGAATACATGTGTGCTATGTGAGAGTTTGTTGCCGCACCTCACATCATTGGTATGCTATCATGACTACAGGTTCTGTATAAAGACAGATTTAAGCATTTTAAAAGGACGATTTAAATGCTAATTTATGACTTCCTCTGTTTTACGTCAAAATCTAACACACGTTATTTAAATTATGACAATCAATCGTTATCAACGTACTTCCTGGCATTGTACGACATTGTGGGTAAATATATCAGCCATGACATTGTGTGAAAAAAACCGCTTCAATTTTCCATTATATCGTAATATGTCTTCGGTAATACTAATAATAGCAACGCTCAGTTTATTTTTCTTCGATTAATACCTTGTGAAAGACAGCAAGAATCTTACAATATGCAAAATATGTTTTGATAATCGTCAAATTTGAAAGCTCCATTTCCTTGACTTGTTTCCGAAGTTGTATTATGTTTATATTCACAACTCCGTCAAAATCTTGTGATATATGTATTCGTCAAACCCACGCACCGTTGGGTTTCCCATACAGTCGGATTATGTTTTGTCTCGTTTCAAAATGATCCTGAATATGACATGTATCCTCATGATATCAAAAGTATTAATTCTTACATCACAGGAAAAAATCATAAAATTTACCCAACCACACACCTCAATAAAATAAATCGTTACTGACATATTCTTTTCTGTCTTACCGGTTCATGTACGTGTACATGTACATTGACTTTATTTCTTTTTTAATTCGAAAACGGACATTTTTGATTCATAACTCTTCCCACTGGCAAATATTTTTTATCCGTTAATGACCTCTAGCGATAGTTTTTGGCTTGGGTTCATTTTTTGTATGGTGTTGTTTGCCCAATAATCACAGGGTAATGGGAGAAGAAATGTGCCAAATTGCATAATTATGTTCTGATTAAAGGTATAAAATATCTAGTTATGCATGACAATTCTATAAATTGACGTGATATTCCTCGAACAATCCAACCTTTTATTATGTTCAGAATAATGGGGATTGCGTGCACATTTTCCGACACATTAGCTATAAAATAATGTTATTATCATCATTAAGGCTTAAATGAAAAGAGGTTAAGTAGATGAAACAATAATATCAGTTTCCATGCAATTCGAAACCTATTTACCATTTAAAGAAGTACATCGTTTCGACTGTGATAACATAATTTCACAAGAATGGTCAATAAGTTTTAATCAGTAATTTTTCTTCGCCTTCTCTTTCTTTCATCGTCTACATCACTTTCTTATTCAGCTTCATTAGTATCATTAAAATCTTAATGTTCATAATCATCATCCCTATCGTCACCGTTATCATTATGAAGATTATTATCTTCGTCATCGTCATCATCAGTATCACAATCATCATCAGCATCATCATCATCATCATCATCATCATCATCATCGTCGTCGTCGTCGTTGCCGTCATCTTCATAGTCATCATCGTCATCACTGTCATCATCACCATCACTATCACCACCATCGTCACCGTCATCATGTTCAAGATTATCTTCGGCGTTATCATCATCACTATCACTATCATTTTCATCATCATCGTCGTCGCCTCAATCCTCATTATCATTATCATTATTATTATCATCATCATCATCAGCAACAGCAGCATCATCATCATCATCATCATCACTATCGTCATTACCATCATTATCATCACCATCGTCACCGTCATCATTATTAACATTATTATCTCCGTCGTCGTCGTCATCATCATCATCATCATCATCATCATCATCATCATCATCACTATCACTCTCATCATGATCATCATGATCATCATGATCATGATGATCATCATCATCTTATCATCATCATCATCATCATCATCATCATCATCATCATCGTCGTCGTCCTCATCATCATCATCCTTATCATCATCATCATCATCATCATCATCGTCATCATCATCATCATCATCTCCAGTGTCCTTTAGCAGAAGTAACACCAAGTAAAAATTATAAGAATTGTAGTTGTCATTCTCGTGGCGGTGTTACAAAGGTGACAACCACGATAACAATGATATTATTCCTTGTAGACGATAATTGAAAGTGCAGATGAAAAAAAAAATGAAAATTTAGTTGTAAAAGTGAACGAGTCGATGTTGTTCTCCTACCCTCCACCCCCCCCCCCATGAGAAGTACACGGAATAGGAATTTGAACATTTTCAGCGTATTTATTATCACGATTCGAGTTAATCGAACATTTCTGAGAGGATTGCGCTGTTCGTATATTTTTTTATTAGGCTGAGCCACAGATCATTTAAATTTCTTTGGATTGTCATATAGTGTAATATTTGTTTATTTATGTACAGGTCTATAACCATGCCAGGCTTTTCATAAAAAACAGATGTGAAATTTGAACATTAAGTTGTTTGAGGGGATTATATGTCTCAAATTTTGTTGAGGCCGCCCAATATAATATCTATTATCGCTTGATATGAATAGTTTAGAATATGTTGTAAAATTGCGGGGTACATATTCATCTACATGAACAAAAACTCGATATTCACTAAGTAAACTTGGCACCAACTTTGAAAATTTGTTTTACCAGGTGCAGCTGGAAGGAATTAAGCGGGGAGGAATATCCTAATGCTAAAAATAATGGCGATAAGAAACATGATAAACCATTTTACTATGAATATCTCTATGACGTAAGTGTGACTCGATCGTAATGTATTCTACTTAAGAGTTTGAGAACTTTGGGGTTAGTTTTGGCTGCTGTTAGAAGAAGTAATATACCGTGCGATTATACCGCAGCGATGTGTTCTATCCGGAATGCTAGCATTATGTTCTTGCAGTGTTTCTATAAATAGATCGCGCTGGTTCCTGTAATCAAAATCATGACATGTGGACGAATCTCAGCAGACGGGTGTGAAAGTTTGAGGTAAAAGTAGGGGCGAATTCAGAATAGTAAAAAAAAAAAAATGGGGGAGGGGTAATGAGTCAGTTGATTGCAGGGGCATCGCAAGCTAGCATTGTTGGGAAGTTGTCGGGTCTTTTGCGATTTTGTCGGTGCACGAAAAATTCTGTCGGGTACTCCAAAAAGTGAGAATCCTTTTTTCCCTTGTCAGCTTGTCTGTCGCTATACGAAGGATTCTGTTTGGTACCCGAAAAACCCGAGAACCTTTCTTTTTTTGCTCGTCAAGGTCTACCGTTGGTAGTTGGTTGAACAGGTCGGTTAATAGAAACCGTTTGAGGAGGCCAGCAGAACAAACAAACAAAACAAAACTCATCTGTTTTGCTGGCTGGATAATTTTGCGCATTAAGCATTACTGGGGTGGGGTGTGGTTTCTAGCCCATCCACATGTTATACGTTGCCGACCCGATGTTCAGCAAAGCACAGTTTTCCCCTTCATCCTTGTAAGGTCGATTGAAATAGGAGGGGGGGGGTGGGGTCCGTAATTGATTAACCCTTTTTCTCTAAGGAGCAAAAACTAGTTCTTTTATTTTCATGAATATGCTTCATTTCGATTTTCTAAAACGTAGAACTACGTTGCATTTTCCTAATATATCTCTCCCTTTTCATTATCTAACCTTTATTTTCATTTTCTGCTAGATATTAACACCGATATGAACAAGCTATCTGTTACGGAACACACGGACCCCCCCCCCCCCCCCAATGATTGAAATGCAGTGCCGAAAGACGATTATTATAAAATTTAGACAAAATAATGTCACTCGCGAAATAAAATATGTATCCATAGATAATATGAAAGTGGGCGGAGGATGAGAAATTTGGCAAGGAGGGACAGAGGGTTTGCTATGACCCGGTGCATTTACGGTATTTTGTTAGGAAATGACGAATGTTATAAGGAGCTGTATGTGGGCGGCAGGGTGTAGTGATGGTGTATAGGTCACCAAGAAATGCACTCAATGAACAGAGTGCGCTCGGCGTGACTTTTGCCCAATCTGTAGACGGGAACGTGGAGCTAATGATTGTGTTGTAGACAGTATCAGAATTACTCCTAATCATTTTCATATCTATTTCTAAGTTGTCTTAATTCCAGAGAGAGACACGAAGTTGAAGGGCAATACAATGTAGCAATGACCAGACAATTGCTTTCATTGATAAATCAGTGCGCTCGTATAATGGCAACCGTGTGGTAGATCACTCTGGGATATTATTCACGGAGTTAAAATAACTCTCGCCTTGTGATTCACTTCCCCTTAATGCTTACGAACATGAAAGTTGTTCATGAGGCTGATCTATATCTCAAGCAACCCCAGTCTTGGATAAATAGACAATCAGACAATAGATATCTGATAATTCGTTTTCCTGTCGCTAATGCGTTAATTTATCAATTTTCTTTTGTATATTCGTTTGATTCCTTTTCTCTGATCCGTTTTGTATATCCGTTATTTTGTGTTCCGATTGGGATCATTGATTTTCCTTCCGCCATTAGCCTACACAATATCCCGGAGTTTGCTTTTTGTTAAGGCGGGAAGATGATCTGTCTTGTCTGTATCTGACACTTCGAGTCATTCTGAGACATGCATGTATATACGAGGGGCGACTGAAAGGTTTTGAACCTAACAAAGAAAGGAATAATAAATGAATACAAAATTTGGTCCATAAATTTTTGCACGTCTTGATTCTACCGACCAAATTTAATTCTTCTTTTACAGATTCTTGAACTTTCTCATCTCTGTACTGGGTATTTTATAAAAATCCAGAATGTCAATAGAAAACCTGACACTCATTGAAGCTAACCCGTCAAATTTCTTATGATATGCGACATGGGATTCTACCAGTTTTTGTGACTTCTCCTTGGTCTTAGGCTGATAATGATGAACCGCAACGCTCAGCTATAGTCACAAATCGGCTGCTTAAAATACTTCATGTTGCTAATACTCAAGTTTGTCTACTTTTTTTATGAAACAATCAAGACAGTAATGTTCAGAAAATCAGCATACAAATTTACTATGACCAAAATATTTGTTAGGTAGGATTAAGATATGTGAAAAAAATATTTATACTGACCACATTTGGTCTTCATATCTTACACGCAGAGTGTTTAGCAAAAAACGGAACCCAACTTCTAACAGAAATATATAATCTTATGAAAAAACAACTACTATGTATATTGCAATACGTCATCCCAAAGGTAATGTATTACTCTTTTATTTGGTGCCTTATTTGTAATAATCAAGTCTTGAGTTAATGAATTACATG
>JZLH01S0081143.1:35731-51094 GCA_001188425.1 Eucidaris tribuloides | reverse complement strand
CCACAATTAGTGTAATTAAGTTAGTTGTTTGATTCCTGGCTGCCTGCACGCATGTTTTCTCCTGAACCGCCGATCGTTGATGAATTCCGACGCCGTGTTCCGGGGAAGATAGTACGGGTTACGCTGGGGTCTAACTATAGAGTGATACCAGATATGTAGTGAGCTTCTCGACCTGTAATCGTATTCGTAAGCTGTACTTGTGAGCTGATATCTACCCGGGAGCTGACACCGGATACTTCCATCCGCCCGGGCGCAACGTGGGCCGCTTCTCCGAGGGATTAGGGACACGGAAGCTCACGGGCGCTTTTCACCGGACCCCGAGGTAGATTCACTCCTTTATTACTTTTATCCATCCTTTATTGTTATTGGTAGTTAAGTCGTAGTTAATTCCCTCACTAAATTTACCCGCCAATTCATCATTTCTCCAGCCGCCCTACACACAACTGGAATGGCAGGGCTGTCAAATTGTAGATTGATAGACTGGCGATGGAATCTGTCTCCTTTATTTTAGACCAATGATATCTGTCTCCTTTATATTCGGGGGCTTCTCATTTTTAACAATATTGATATCATCAGTTAGCCCCCTCACAAGAGACAGATAAGTGTACTATAGACTACGTATTCGTGCGACGTAACTCGGCGTCTGAAGCCGAGTAGACTTTTGCACGCGAATGCCACGCGAAGAAAAATAAAATAAAATACCGGAACGCAGTTCTAGGCCAGAAAATGCCTAACTACTGATATTTATGGAATCAGCACATCTTTTGAACTTACTGATTTTACAAACACTTCCCTGTTTTGTTCAAAATGCCTTCTTTTCTTACTCGAATCGTATCAAAATGCGATTCAAAAATCCATTGGCATTGCAACTGCATCAAGTGCGTGCGATTGATCGGTCTAGTGCACACGTGCACGCGATAAGCCGGGTTTGCCACTGATCTCTCCTGGTATTTGATCTCATGTGCTAGTAGAGATCCTTGTTCTCACTCATAAATGCCTTCATTTCTCACTTAAATCAGATTAAAACATGATTCAAAATTCCATTGCAACTGCATTAAGTGGGTGTGATTGATCGGTTTAGTATGCACACGCACGCGATAACCTGGGCTTGCCACTGACCATTATGGATATCCCTCTGTATTTGAATAATTGTCTTTATTTGCTGCAAAGTTGACTTAGTGATACATTCACATATCGTCGGTATAGAACCAGAAGGGCGTTATTGCAAAACCTGTTGAGAACCAGAAGGGCGTTATCACTGTACAAAGTCAGTGGCATTAACGCCTTCTGGTTGTCAATGTATTTAGCATTAACGCCTTCTGGTTCTATACGACGATATGTAGGTCAGTCTTGGTGGTAACTTCCACTTGACTTTTGCTCAGTTGACAAGCGTGTGGATAAATCTAAATAATTTGTTTTATTTCAAAGATGTGTATCTCCAAGGAAATACACTCCATGATCTGGAAAGTTATGACAAGAGAGGTGTAATAATGCTGCAGCATTATCAAGACATGACAATGGATTCAGTAACAGTGTGAAACATTGTTGTTCTTTTGTTTTTGTTCTGTTTCAGGGCCTGTAAACAATTGCCCTGATTGTGTTATCACTCAACTCCAGCAACAAAAATGGACTGCAAATTCATCTCTGTGTGGCTTCTTGCGGTACTCGTCATCAGCTGCCTTTCTGCTTCAGAGGCTGTGATGTTTGGTCGACAAATTGACAAGAGACTAGAGCAGAAGATAAGTGCACAAGGATGTCGCTATTCTCCCAAAGAACTTTACTTTGAACAACATGTAAGTAAAGAGAATTTGTGATCATGTCATTGTAGTCTCACTAGTCTGGTAGGACTCCTGAAGTCTTGCTTACAGGACTACAGGCAATATCTTCCTATTTGGAGGTGTGTGAGGAATCTTTGGGCAGTCTGCATGTGACTGGCTGAGTACAAAACAAGCACACATTGTGCCAAGAACTGGCCAATGTGTTTACAAACTACATGGACAATTCCACAGTCAGTCGCATTACACTTTTATGTGTCAAGTCTGTAACTTTGTGGTATCAGTCTTACAAGAATGAGTCTTTTTGTCAAGTTTACACATTGACTTTAACTTGACACCCAAAGCTTTAAAATAACGTTATCGAAAATGTTGCAGGCGTTGTACTGTGAACGCCACAGCATGGTAAAAATCAGTTAGTCGCATTACACAAAAAGGACAAGGCAAAAAATCCACTTATTACAATTCACTTTTTTTCTTAAACCAAAACACTTTTACCAGTTTTATTACATGACCTTGACATAGAAGTCTCAAATAAGCTATTAAGATTTGGTTAGCAACTAAAAGTATCCTTTGCGAATAGAAAAATGCTGGTTAGTCGCATTACGGTCAGTCGTATTACAGTTTGTCCTGTGTGACTCCGGAGGGTATTTCATCCAGGGTAATCAATTAAATATCAGTTTGGCTTCAGAAATACAGAAATGTGTCCATCATTTTCCCTTGAGCAAAATTTTTGAGGAAAAAATGCCAGAAGAAACTTGTGTAATTCGCATTTTAGTGATTTTTTTTTTTGCCTCCAGTCCCACACATTCAATTTTAATGATGGTTCGAGATCTTGAGGAAATCAACGTAAATGATAAATAATTTTTATTTAACTTGGAAAACTTTTATTATTTATGAACATCCATGGCATTAGGTTAGTGATAGGTCAAATAATTAACATGAGAGAGACACCTTAGTTTTTTGATAAATGTCCTCATTTGCTTGGAATTGCCCATGTGTATATACAATGGTTAAGTTAAATGTTGTTTTCCAGACATGTGATTATGTGTTAGTGAGGTTGTAGTCATATTGATTTGTGCAATTGTTGTAACACTACAAGATAATGGGTATGACAAGCACTTCATACAGCATACATCAAACTTCAACAAGCAGTGTCCAATACTGTTGTTTTATGGAAAATTTGTAAAAAATTCTATAAAGTGATGTATGCTAAAGGATAGAGGTAATTATTAATGAATGCATAAACCTGAATCAAGCCCACAAGGTACATTGCTTTGTGTAGGTGATAACCTGTTTATAATTTGGTATAATGTACATAATGAAGAGGTTGTGTATTACATTCAGATCCTACTCAAATTCAGGGACTGAACCGTCAAAGGTCAAAATTTATATTGGTAAAGGGCATACACTATATGAAACAAAAGGGCAAAGATAAGCCTGAGAACAGAGTGAACATCTATTGGGGATAGAGTAAAAAGTACATATCCATTGACTTTCATATCTCTAGTTACAGAAGATTTGTTTTTTATTCCACATTTATTCTATGATATAGAATGGTGTAATTCTGAATTGATGGTAAAGTTTGTTGAGTAACAATCCACATTGTTTTTTTAATTGATTCATAACTTGTGACTTAGGTACAGTAATTTTCACTAAGTAGAACTATTATTTGAACATTATGAGAAAAATAATTGATTTTACTTTCAGGTTGATCACTTCAGCTTCTACAACAATGACACCTTCATGATGCGATATTTAATCTCAGACAAGTACTGGAAGCCCAACGTTGGACCTATCTTCTTCTACACAGGCAATGAGGGAGACATTACATGGTTTTGTGACAACACTGTAAGTCTGTTTTGTGTGTATGTGTGTGTGTATGTGTTTTAGTTTATTTTTTTTTCAATTTTATTATAAGTGTATCACTTTAAAATATCAACCATATTGCAATTGGAAACAAGAAAATATTAAGTTTATAAACTTCCTTGAGAAAGGACAGTATTTAAAAAAACAACAACAGTAGTATTATCCCTTGTAAAGTGACCACAGTTGTTTGTATAAAAGGTCAATATGATTTTAGCGTCAATTTAGTAAATGGATTAATTGAAAAAGGTTGGATTTTGTTCTTTTGATAAATGCTAGATAATTTATTTGATATTCAACAAAAAAATCCTTTTCTGTAAATTGTTCAAACTCAGTTCAGTTCAAAGATTGTGTAATATTGCTTAACCAAGTCAAATTTCTTGTAGTAAGGTTACATGTATGTTATCATTGAATGCTTAGTTGCATACTTACATATGATCTAGCTTGTTCTACATATGAGTGCTATTAATTGTAAAAATTCTCTGTATTTGATACATATCCATATTTTTAGTATGTTCAAGTGAGAAACTACGATGGACTAATATTCAGAAGGGAAATAGTTTTGATTTGTAATAATATTCATTATTGTGCAGTTTATAATGAGTCTCCATCCCTACTTTTATTTTTGATGATGTTTACATTAATTAAACTTAAATTGATAAAATTATACCATACTTCTAAGTTTGTGCTTACAATTTACCAAAAAAAAAACGTTGTTAATCATTCAGTATAACTGATGGATTTTATTCCATTCATGTACTGTAACATCTTCATTTCAGGGATTTGTATGGGACATCGCGCCTGAATACAATGCACTTGTGATATTTGCGGAGCATCGTTACTACGGCAAATCTTTACCATATGGCAATGACTCCTACAAGGTATTTAAGCATTGTGGACCATGCTTGCCACATTTGATCTCTACTTAATTTGGATATATGCTGAATATATAATGAATATGACTTGAGTAGTCTATATTTGAACTACAACTACAATAGCTTAAATAGTTTTCTTGATAGTGATATATATATAGGCACCTGAAGAAACAATTAAAATTGCATCTCCTTAAAGCCACTGGCTAACATTTGCAATAGTTAAAAAAATCTGAGCTACATGATTCCCCATGCTACCAGTGTCTTTGATAAAGACTAAAAATGAAGCTCTGAAAAAAAGCTGTATTTCAAAATGATAATTTAGTGCTTTAAAGTGAAAAGTGAAAATCGTAAGTTGACCGGATTCACCTGCCCATTTCCTCCCATAGACTTACTGTGTGTAGATCTAATCTATTTTCCACTCACCCCGAGTATTAATTGTTTATTCATTCATATCTTGCCAGTGACAGCATAAATTTCCAAACTTTTGTATTCTAGGGTGTTTATTGGTTCATTCAAATGCTACCATGTAGCTCAGATATCAAAGTTTGACAATTTTTTAAATTGAAGCTCCACAATGTTAGCCTATCACTTTAAAGGCAGTGTACAGTTGCAATATAATACTGATAAAATTAGTATTTTTTATCTTGTTTTAGGTTTTACATAGACATCAAAGTTTAGGTTCAGGTGTCAATGAGTTAAATGTGTTATTTACAAAGAAAAAGAGGCATTTGCCTTTCTGTTTGTTACCTTGACCCAATCCGTATTTCTCTGAGTAGAATTGGAATGGATGTTTAATCACACTTATACTGGTACCCGTGATGTATTCAGTGTTAAAGTAACAGGGTATATCATGAATAACTCATTGTGTAGTTAGAATCCTTCAAATCTGCTGTTGTAATCATTGTTCCAACATGATAATCATATTTATTTGTTAAATACACATTGTTGTGACAAATATATTGACATATAAATATATATCAAAAAAATCCAAATGATGATAATATTTTTCACTTGCTGTTTTGACTTGAGACCCTCTGTGGACTACATGTATGCTACACACAAAATGTTGAGTGCAATTTGTTATAGAAACTTATGTATTTCTTTTTCCTACAAATATGAATTACACACTCAAACTTTAATACACTATATTCTACTCTAGGCAGATCACTTTGTAAGTTGTAAAGAGTGATATATTAACTCTCTTGTTAACTGAACTACTTTTTGTATGCCTTTGCAAATATGTTACAAACATATTACTGCAAACAATTTGCTGCTAATGTCTACACTAAAGCCTCTATTCCTCTGTGATATGGAAAAAAATCATGGAAATGGGAAGTTTAACATGGAAAATGGCAAATCATGCAATGTTGAAGATATAATCTTAAAAATTACAAAATAATCAAATATTAAAATGTCCAAAATCATTCTTTAACTGAAAAATACCATTGCCAAGCATGAGAGTAACTTTGATCACCCTAGTCAACCCCTCTGCGGGCCCCTCTGCTGGCCGTGTTTCTCACTATCTTGACTCCTGCTGCTCCATTTCACCATGGATATTACTGCACTGGTAGGATCCATGATTTCACTGAGGCCGAGTTGTGATCATGCCAGTATTAGGTAATATACAGTGTTTACATGTACATTTACGTGTACATGATTTTGAGTAACACAGAAAATCATGGAAAATAGAAACTTTGAGAAATGGAGAAATGGAGACTTTAGTTTACACACTCCCAGGCTAAGTAATCAAAAGCCATTTTCTGTCATTCCTTCTTTTCAAGGACCTCCAACATCTTGCCTATCTGTCAGCTGAGCAGGCCCTGGCTGACTTTGCTGTGTTCCTAGAGCACTTCAAGTCCTCCACCCCAGGTGCACAAGACGTTCCTGTGGTGGCGTTTGGTGGTTCCTATGGGGGTATGTTGGCCTCCTGGATGCGAATGAAGTACCCCAGTATCATTCAAGGGTTAGTATCGGGACATTGAGTTATGGGGTGCATGTGGTGTAAGGTTCAGCATAAGTGAGTGTGATGACTTAGAGAGACTGAGGACAGCTTAAAGATTAGAGATACATTTCTGTGTATTTTAATATATAAATGAGTACTGTATCCAATTTTCAAATATTAGTTAACCAACTGCTGACTGACTATCAATTGCCAAAACAGGTAATAATGTTTCAGGATTTAAGTTAACATTTTGGGAAAGCCAAAAAAAACACATAAAAACATTGCTGTCTTAACACAGAAACAAATGGGATTGCATTATATTTTTACCAAATGGGCTTTGTCTTTTAAGATTTGTCTTTTAAGATTGTAATCTGTAATTTGAACAGAACAAAATCTGAATAAACGGTGTGTTGGCTCAGTTGGTAGAGCGTTCGCCTCACAACCGGGACGTCAGGAGTTAAGCCTTCAAACCGCTTGCGGCAGACCAAATGAACGTTAAAAGATTGGAGTGCTGCAACCCGTTTGGCGTCAATATCATAAAGGAAGAGCAACGTCGATCTGGCGCTGCTCAGTGGCTGCCAGGCCCACGATCAATTTGGGCAAAATGAATTTTCAGAGGATTTCTATTCCTGATTTCTATTTCGAACAATAAAATATGGATTAAATAGATTAAATAAACTTACATGGAAGATTCATTTTCACTAAAAATTGAGATGAACAGTTTTCATTCAAGTTACATTTATAGCATGATCATTTATGTGGTTGTAAATGTGCAAAGCTTTCAGGCTATTTCTCGCATAATGTATGTAGTTTTCCAGGTGTGAGTCTACATTCACTTGGTAGAGGCAAGAAGGTTTTGTATTATTTGTCCTGCTGTAATATCAATATAGTGACATTCATATAAAACCTGTACAAAATGACCACTGTGATGGAATGAGCACAGATTGTTTTTCATTTGGTAAACTTATTTTTCATACATACTTGAACTTCATTGTAATTCTGTTGCAGACAATATAATCTAGAATTCTGTGAAATTTCAAAGATATTTCATTCATTTTTTGGTGTATTTTTTATGTTTTTGGTCAATCACAGATCCATCGCTGCCTCTGCTCCCATTTGGCAGTTTATCGGTCTCACACCTTGCTATACACAGTTCAGGATTATCACCAAAGACTTCGAGGATACCAGTCAACTCTGCTCTGATTCTATCCACAAGAGTTGGGATGTCATTGAACAGTTAGGGAATACTGGTAAAGAAACACCATGTACTACTTATAGGTTTAAACAGTAAAAGAGTGAAACATATAATCTGTGTTGCCCTGTAATCCCTCTTCCCGTTTGTATGGTGTAAGCTGAAATTTGTGTTGTTATTTTGTGTTCAGAATGGAAGTGAGCATGTTGGTCTTCCTATGGCATCAATAACTGATTCAAAACATTGGGTAATAGAGCTGTGAAAGTTTTGGACGCAGCTGACTGGTGGAACTGTTGAAATCTATTATCGTTGTGTGCATGGCAGAATGTCATTAGTAAGTGCTGTAAGCAGAATGTTGTTAACAGTAAATTGCCTCTAACTTGCCAAAAAAAAATTACATGTACAGGGCACTCCCGTTATTACGAACACGGTTACAACGAAATTTCGATACAACGAAGTAAAAGTTCTGGTCCCAAAATCATTACCATTGAAGTCTATGACGAAAGATCTTTTACAACGAACACGGTTTATAGCGAAATTCCTGTTACAACGAAGCCATTTCCGAGCCCAATGTTCAATAAAATACATAAGAAATGCGTTCCGTTACAACGAAATAGAGATTTCAGAAGGTTGTGCACCGACACTTATCGCTTCGTGTGCGTGTCGTGTGCGCGTACTTGTGTTTGTGATTCAGAGAACGGGTTTCCCTCTGTGGCTGGCCCTTCACAGTACACTCGGGAGGCAGAGTGGGGGTGTGTCTCAAATACTTTGTTATGATTGGTGACAATAGTGCATGCACGAGAGAGAGAGCAGAGTGTGTACATGCGTGGAGTGAATGCGAGTAAACTGACCATGTGCGCTGCTAGGAAATGAAGGGGACACAGCGCACAACTTCTGAAATTCAAAGCGGCTTTTGCAATTTGGTACGCCATCTTATCATCGCCTATTACGTTTATTAATTCTGATGTAAAATTTTTGTGCCCCGTATTTGCGTACTTTACAAGTAACATTTTGATACATGAACATATTTTTATTTCTTGCCGATTTGGTTTTATTTTGCGTCCTCTATAATCCCGGGCTGTAATCATTTATTTGGGTGCATTTCATGCCGCTTACATGTTCAATTAACTGTCGGTGATTTCGGTTTTCCGTTCTTTAAAAAATATTTTTTGAGCTGTATAAATGTAAAATTAATCCAGATTTATGCCACATCAAAGTGCCTAACATTACCTTTCCCCTTTTATTATAAGTACAATATACAATGTATATGGACAATGTAATAAGACACAATACACACAAGATTTCAGTGTTTTCATGGTATGTTTTACTTACAACGAAATCTCGATATAACAAAATAAAAGTGTCGGTCCCGACGACTTCGTTATAACGGGAATGCCCTGTATTCCATATTTCTGCCTAGCATACTTACAGAAGGACCTAAACGATCACAATACTTTGATCTCATGTGCCATAAGCCAATGATTGTCATGTTACAAACAATTTACTGTTAATGACATTCTGCTTGGAGCACTTGCTAACAACATTCATCCATGCGCATGTTCTGCTTACAGCACGCTAATACATCGCCATGTGCAAATATGAGCACTGAATGAACAGCATTTTTCGTTATCGTAAATGGTGACATATACATTAGAGACAAGAAATAAAAAAAAAGAATAGACCACAAGGCGCGAAAAATCATGGTATTATGGATTTTTAAAAAAAAACAGAAATTGAACATTAAGGCTCCATACATTACAGACAATATAAATTCTTAAAATAAATATTTATTTCATCACTGCAAATCTCATGAATTGACCCAAAAAGTGGTAAATAATAATTTAATTAATGAGGAACAAAAAATTATGATTGTGTTATGTAGGATTGTGAGAACTCATTCAACCATATACTTAAAAGCCAAACCAAACTAACATATTGCTTACGCGATATTCGCAAGAAAAAGAATGATCAATAATGATGATGTTAATAAGTGATAATAATCCACATCGTAGCCCAAACCAGTGTAGAGCATAATTTGCGTTATCTTATGCGGCATCATCATAGTCAAAAGTTTCAAGAGCACAAGAACATTCCATTAAACCAGACAAACAAAACAAAAACTATTGCTTCTGAAGAGAGTAAGGGCATAAGTTATATCATAATAGATAACAGGGCAAGGGAAAGTACTCCCACCAGTATCAATACTTTTAAAGACAGATTGACTTTGAACTCTGAGCAAGAACTTGACAAACCTTGTGCAGAAATGTGATGACCATACAGTGCCAAGGCCTTATAATTACTGTGGAAGATTCAAGTTCTTGCACAAAATTCTATGTAATCTGCCTTGTAAGGGGACTGATGTTGGTGTATATTGTATAAGCACTATCTTGTGCCCTTTGAGCAATGACATTGAACCCAACTTGCCCTTCAACGTCTTCAAAAAGCAATAGTTTTGAGCTTTTGTTTTCTACATGGTTTAATGGAAAATATTCTTATGGTCTTAAACTTTTGCTAATGATGATAAATACTGATACTGACGACTTGTTCATTTTCTTATTCTCAATCCTATCTTTCTGTATGTAGCATCTGGTCGTGCAACTATCACCGAAACCATGAAGCTTTGCAGCCCACTGACATCATACGCTGATGTGGTGGGTCTGATCACCTGGATAACAGAAACCTGGTTTAATTTGGCCATGGTGGACTATCCCTATCCAGCTAGCTTTCTGGAACCTCTACCAAGTTTTCCTATCAAGGTAACATTATTACTACCTGCTTTCAGGTTGTTTTCTGTTTTATAATGTTTAAATCGCAAGTATAGTTTTAGTCGATCAGACAGATTTTTTTTGTCAATCTTTCACAAAGTATCCTATTGTCACCCCAGACATCAGAAAACAACATCAAACCTACTGAAAATTGTGTAGAATGATAACTTATGATGTTTAAGTTATTGGAGAGCATCTAGCAGTATGTACATTACCTATGGGAAATGTCGGGGGTCCCGACTTCAGCATTTTCATTTTGAGTAATTTTTCAAAAATGGGAGAATGTCTGAGTGAGCAATTTTCAGGGCATTGAAAGATCATAAAGGCATATCTAATAAACATAATTGCAAAGAATTTCCTTTTTTTACCATTCACCAAAACTATACCTTGGCTCTAACAAAGAAAAGTCTAAGAAGAATAGGAGTTGCATATTGATATCAAATAATTGCAATCATTTATTTAAAATCGTGATTGAAATCAAGTGATTGATATCATTCAAATCATGATTTAAATCAATTATTTTTTTGAAAAAAAAAAAATCATTTGCATTGACTAGAAAAAGAAGTACATAAAATGTTCATTTGACAAAAATGGGAACAAATCATGAATAAATCAAGCTTTGATTTTTTTCCATTTTTTTTTGTTTAAAGTGATAGGCTAACATTGTGGAGCTTTAATTTAAAAAATTGTCAAACTTTGATATCTGAGCTGCATAGTAGTGTTCAATTGGACAAATAAACACACTAGAATACAAAAGTTTGGAAAGTTGCACTGCCAATGGCAAGTTATACATGAATAAACAATAAAACTCGGGGCGAGTTTTATTAACCTAGGTGTACACACAGTAAGTCTATATGGGATGAAATGGGCAAGTGAATCTGGTCAACTTACGATTTTCACTTTTTTAAAGCACTAAATAATCATTTTGAAATACAATTTTTTCAGGGCTTCATTTTTAGACCTCATCAAAGACACTGGTAGCATGAGGAATCTTGCGGCTTAGATTTTTTAACTGTGGTAAATGTTAGCCAATACCTTTAAAAAGTTTAAAATCAAAGTTTTCTGTGTTAAAAATGATGGATTGGTTTAGATTCTACCAAATCAACTCCTTCTCCATGTTATGGGGGCATGGTAATTATTGGAAAATGATTTATGTAAGAAAAAAATCTTTTTAAAATTAAATCAATCTGATTTCTTTTAATAATAATAAAAAAACCTTGCCAACCCTGAAGAAGAAAAGACAAAAACAAGAAAAAGGGAACTGGCTTATTGAGCATTGCTACTGGAAAAAGGGTAGGGGGCATGTACGTGCCCTTACACAAATGTCCAGAGACTTTCCTCTCTCCTCTTACCCCTCACCTCTCACCATACCAATCATGAAGATGTCTGCATGGGTAGCTTTAACTCTTAATGCGCCGAAGTCACAGATCTGCACCACATAATACACATAAAGTCCATAGAGGATAAAATCCTTTGGCACGTTAAGAGTTAAAAAATGTTCAAGTTTTGAAGTTACCCCTCGTTAACAAGAATAAAAAAAGTAATGGTCCATCTGTGCTCCCTGCCCACAGAAAGTTCTGACTATGTTGCTCTTATCATTTCATCTCATCTATGTCATTCTGCAGGAAGCCTGTTCTTACTTCACGACACCATCACCAACAGATGATCGTTTACTGCAGGAACTCACCAGTGCCCTCAATGTCTATTATAATTATACTGGAAGTATTCAGTGTTTCAATCTGAGCCAGGATGCGACATCGAATCTCGGCGATTTGGGGTGGACCTTCCAGGTCTAGTCTTCATCTTGTTTTATTATCATTTTAACCCAATGGAGATGATTTAACACTTTGAGTGCTATCGGTGAACCGGTTCGCCCAAGTACAACATCAATGAGGTACTATCGGCGCACCGGTTCGCTGAGAAGACAAGCGGATCCATACCTTTTAATTCGAATGACAAATGTCACTGAAGTTCCTACAAATGACATTTTATCGTAAAATGAATGCACAATGAACTAAATAAATGAGGGAAAATGTATTGTCTCGATAGCATTTGCAATTTTATAGTAAATCATACAATTTGGAAAGGTTATACACATAAGTCCGAAACAATCCAGTCCCTGGTTAACACACCTGGATTTTTAGCCCAGCACCCAAAGTGTTAATTTCAATATAACATGCATTCTCCGTGGACCCCAGCCCAGGATATCTTGTCTCTAATCTCCAACAGGTTAAGTTGAAATCATAGTGACAGCATGTACAAGATAGTAATCAACAAATGAAAATTTAGTGCATGACAAATAAGGAATAGATTTGAGGAAGTTCTATTTCAGGAAATATATGCTATAAGAGACATATGTACAGTTACAGATTAAAATGAATATTAATGCTAAATGAAAAGGTATATTGTCACCACTACTCTAAATTTGGGGAATATAAGACATCACCCAATTTTTCTAATGTATTTTTTTTTTTTTGGGGGGGGGACTGATATTTCAAATGGGTAGATACAGTGCATGAAAAAGTAATTACATGAGTGTATATGCCGCAAGTATAAATAGAACAAATGTTTTTTATATTGCAAAACATGATAATACTGAGAATTGATTACAATACAATGTGTATTTGATAAACAAAGAATTGAAGTTTTTATATTGTTTTTTTTATCGTGTGAGAATAAAATAAAGTATTTCTCCCCAATTTCTCTCATTACTGCACATATTTCAGGCCTGTACCGAGATGGTGATGCCTAACTGTGCTGACGGCATCAATGACATGTTTTATGACATGCCATGGAACTATGATGCCTTTGCTGCAGGTTGTAAAGAAACATGGGGAGTGACTCCTAGACCGGACTGGATCAAGACGCAGTTCGGGGGCAAGAACATCTCTGCATCTAGTAATATTTTCTTCAGGTAAATTGGTCTTCATGGGATGGCCTAGTATAAACAATCAACTCTTAATCAGTTGAAGATGATTTGATTTCAAAATAACAGGCATGCTCATAGATGTACAGTAGATCACAACCACAGATATTGTGTACTTAATCAATAATGTTAATGAATGAGACCATTTCCACTCTTCCAGACGTATGTTAAACAGTGTGTTTCTATTGAGCATACTATATTTATCCGGTTACAATTTAACCGGCTAATAGCGGTGAGCGGTGCGTTTCTATTGGATTGCATTTTTCGCAAAGTTCGATCCATCGTACTGGGATCGTACGATTACCAGCTAAGAGTCCGTTGACCTGGGTTGCTGCAAGGTATTGTGAGACAACAGAGGTCAAATTTTTGCTCAATCAAACATACGCGCGCTGCAGCCAGGGGTCACTTATTCCGATCATGTGGTTTTCTTTATTTCCGGTTCTAACCGGCTAATACCGCAACAGACTGTTTCTATTGACATCTTATGGTATCTTACGGTATAGCTCTCTGCTATTATCCTGCAAAAAGAAGGATAATTAGCGGCTAAACTTTCTCCGCTAAAAAGACGGCTTATGGCGGAGAAGGTCTGTTTCTATTGGGTTCTTCTACTCCATTAGCTGGTTCATTCAGGAAAAAAAAAGCTGATACTGTTCACTAGATGTTCAGTTCATGTTTCAGACACTGTGAGAATAATACAGAAACACAGAGGCCCAGGTGGCAGTTGAATCCACAACCTCATGAGTGTGCATAAAATGTTATTTTTTTTTCCTATGCAGTTAATAATGGCCAACTGGAGTAACTGCACAAATATTGAGATTTCAGGGGAATTGATTGACCTTTCACTGTTTACATCATGATTTGTGGATATTTCTTCATACTCCCTAAAATATTTAGAGTAAACTTGTAATGTTTCTGCACCTAATTGAAACCAAACACCTAGTTGAATTCTTGAAATTCCAATCAGATGTGGCTATTCTGATGGTCATTTAACATTCAGATAAAGTCTTTGATACAGTACTACTCCAAACCAGGTTTGTGTGAATGTAACATTCTATTTCTTTCTATTCTTATTTATTTCCCCTTCCCCTCCATCTTTTATCCCCTGTCTTTACTTCCTCCCTTTCCTCTCTATTTTTCTCTCCTCCTTCTCCCCCTCCTGCCATTCTCCTTCACCCCTTTTCCTCTTGCTCCCCTCCCCTACACCCCTCACCTTCCCTTTCCCTCCCCTCCTTCCCTTTCCCCTCCTCCCCTTTCCCCTTCTCTTCCCTTCCCTTTCCCCTTCCCTTCCCCTTCTCTTCCCTTCCCCTCCCCATTCTCCTCCCTTTCCACCCCCTCCCTCCCCTTCCCACCTCCCTCCCTCTTCCCCTGCCCTCCCCTTTCCTTTCCTTTCCCTCCCCTCCCATCTCCTTCCCTTCCTCTCAAATCTCTAGTAATGGTCTCCTAGATCCCTGGCATGGGGGTGGGGTCCTCACCAACATCTCCTCTACCGTGGTGGCAGGTATCATCCCAGATGGAGCCCACCACCTGGACCTAAGAGCATCTAACAAGGCAGATCCTCCTACGGTCATAGCCGTCCGACAGCAGGAGAAGGATAACATCAACCGGTGGATCGCAGAGTGGTGGATGAAGAAAAATTAGTTGATTGCATTCTTGCCATGTAAGGGCATTCAAATGAGTTTTCAACTATTTTTGCTTTTTTCTGCAAGTAACAATTTTTGAAAGGGAATTTGGCATAAATTAAATATATTTTTTATAAGAGAAATCATAAAATGACAATCGTGCAAAACATATCAATAAACATATGTGAAATTATTACCTTGTACATTACAACTATTAACCCTAATCAGCCCGGGCTTTTTTGAAATTGCATAGCCCGGGGGGGGGGCTTATTTGGCCCCCCCTTCAGATCTCGGCCGCGGATCGCGCGATCACCGCGAAAATTTGCAGGTGCATAGAGCCGGACGTAATCTCCAAGACTGTATAGTTAGATTTTTGAAAACTAATTATCTTCTATTTTTAAGTAAT
>JZLH01S0081121.1:29430-50521 GCA_001188425.1 Eucidaris tribuloides | reverse complement strand
TTGTACTTACATTTACAGCAAAATTCCATGTGTAGAACCTCTACATGATGTTCTCTATACACTAAACACATGATGAGCATTATATGCGAAGCAAAAAATTCACTCTGCTACAAAGAAGATGCATAAAGATACACGTAGTACACGCAACCGGATGTTTCCATACAAACAGCAATAAAAATGAAAGATGGTAAACAAATCCTTTTAGTTACAGTTCACCGAAAAGCTTTTTCACTTGCACAATCTTCCAAAATTAAAATATTATTTTCTTTGGAATATGCACATAAAGAGACAGATTAGCTACTTGCAGACCTTCCATTAGTAGATGGCTAACCTCTTCCAGAAAGATTGACTCCAGTGCGTCAATTCAAGCCTCCTCATGAATACGACTTGTTTGAGCATCAATTGTTATCTCTCAATAGAGGTGTGTGCGGAGCCAATTGTTAACAAACTCCTAAGTGATTTGGTCAACAATGGTACCAATATTTATTCCTCTTTGCTTGGCTTCTGTGTGTGGCAGTGGGTTGCTCTTTCACAATACATTTTATTTTTTATTGATTTTATATAAAGGGAAGATTGATTGATTGTGGGATAGCAGTGGGACTCTTAAGTCATAAACATCCATTCTGCATGCCCCTGGGCAGGGAATTTATTTCATACTACCTGTATATTGTAAACTTACATTGAATCAATGGTGGAATTGTGACTAATGATATAACTAGCAGCAGTCTACCACTATCAAGTTATCAGCAGTTCACTGTACATCTCAGGTTTTTCACAATGCTTTCAATTTCATATTTCAGTTTTACAAAGTAAAGGCACATGTGCTTGACCATAACTCGCTACATGCACATGCTGGGCAGTATCACAGATATTCAAGAAGCCTTTCACACAAGCTGGCATATTTTACTCTCTGGCCTCAAATAAGTGAAGTGGAATGGGCAAATTATGCATCAATGTAAAGTGCAGAACATATCTATACACAATTGATCTACAAGTATTCTGTCAACAACATTTGTCAATTATTCACATGGATACATTTATGTATAACAAAATTCTATGGGATTTCCACATGTACAGTACATGTACATGTAGTTTAGGTGATTGCAGCATTTAACAGGACTACAGATATGTCCATAGTTCAATAGATACAAACATGTACAGGTCTTAAACAAATACAGGTAGCATCATGTAGGCCTACTTTCAAGAAGTACACAATTGGTAGAGATTATAGTATTCTCCTTGGATGTTTGGTTTAAATCTTTAAAGGCATTGTATAACAATGTTTCCAGTTTAAAAAATCTGAGCTGCATGATTCCCCATGCTACCAGTGTATCTGACATGGTCTAAAAATGAAGCCCTGAAAAATTTGCAGTTTAAAACAATCATTAAGTGCTTTAAAAAGTAAAATCATTGAGAGACCATTCCAGCTTTCCCCCATAGACTGCTGTGTTGCAGAATTTCCTATCGCCCGATAAGAAATTAATGTGCCAATTTGTATCTGCACAGTGACAGCATAACTGTCCAAACTTTTGTGTTCCAAGGTGTTTATTTGTCCATTCAAACACTGCCAGATATGTCAGATAGCAAAGTTTGACAATTTTTTAAACGTGTCTTCCACAGTGTTATAGTGTCTTTAACTTTGCATCTGAAAATAGATAGTTAATAATTGATAAATGAAACATGTACATGTACAGGAATTACATGTACTTGAATACATTCTAGCACATGTAATTTATGGCCAAATATACATTTCGTGTAAATTTTGCCTCATTTTCCTATAAGAAATTTGTCAAAAAGTTAATTTAACACCCTAAAACTAAAAAGTTACCGCTGAAACAACATGTTTTTACGTGTACAGAAGTTAACTTGAGATTAATCTATACTGAAAGTTCATCTGAGGGTCACACGATCCACAGGGTAATTTTCAGCATAGTAACAATGGACATCGATTAGTCCACCCTAGATTCTTTCTCAATAATTATCTGAAACATTGCATGGTAACTTTGAAATCATAGTCAATCTATCTTTCAAAGTTCCAACAATTATATAATTATTAGAATGATTTGACAAAGTATTTTATGAATTATGACATACATGTATGTGTATGGTTTAACAAATACATGTAGGTTGTCATTTCATTTTTTGCTAAAAATCTCAAATCTGGGAGGTTGAATTTCCCGTACCCAGGGCTCGACACTAGCACAGGTCCGACGGTCCGAGACCTGTGAAAATCACTGTCGGGCCAGTATAATTTCAGAAATGGCCAATTTTACTGGTCCGACCGGGCCAGTAAAAGAGATCTGTCCGATATAATGATATAACGGAGAAAAAGAGCGTCACACGGAGCTATCGTTGAATTGGGCTAATATTTAGTTCCGTATTACGCCAGAAATAAAAGTCGGCAGTTTGTTTTTGACCAGCGGATATTAATGTCACTAATATTTAGTTCTGTATTACGTCAAAAATAATTGTTGGGAGTTTATTTTTGACCCGCGGAAATCAATTGCACTAATCTTTAGTTCCGTATTACCCCAGAAATAAAAGTCGGCGTTGTTTTTGACCCGCGGAAATCAATTGCACTAATCTTTAGTTCCGTATTACCCCAGAAATAAAAGTCGGCGTTGTTTTTACAGACATTAATTTCGCTAATATTCAGTTCCGTATTACGCCACAAATAATTGTTGGGAGTTTATTTTTGACCCGCGGAAATCAATTGTGCTAATATTTAGTTCCGTATTACCCCAGAAATAAAAGTCGGCAGTTTGTTTTTGACCCACAGATATTAATTTCGCTAATATTTAGTTCCGTATTACGCCAAAAATAATTGTTGGGAGTTTATTTTTGACATGCGGAAATTAATTGCACTAATATTTAGTTCCGTATTACCCTCAAAATAATTGTTCTGAGTTTGTTTTTTACCGTCGGACATGAATGTCGCTAATATTTTTAACATCATACTGAGCTAAATATAAGTGACATTCATGTCCAACGGTAAAAAACAAACTCCTGACAATTCTTTTTAGCATAATACGGAACTACATTGTAATGACATTCATGTCCAAGGGTTAAAAAAATGAACTCCCAACAATTCTTTTTAGCATAATACGGAACTAGCAACATTCATGTCCGAGCAGTCCGACGGCAAAAAAGAAAAAAAAATTGAACTTGCGACAATTGTTGTTACCATCATGGGAGGTGGCATATACGGTATGCTATATTGGCCGGGGGGGGGGGGGGGGGGGAAGGTTAACAGTCAATAATTAAATAGAGTTTTAATGTTTTCTCTAGTTTTCTTTCTTTATTTTTGGGTCAGTAAATTTTAGGTTCGGTCCAGTAAAATAATGAAAAACTGGACTTCTACTGGTCCGACAGAAACAGGTCAGACCAGTAGAAAAAAAAGTTAGTGTGGAGCCCTGCCATACCAGTGGACCATTTACTGTGACTACAATTTGAGATTTAGCACTGTAGGATCCCAGCAATGAAGATATTACTGACATTTTATAATAGTTTTCTAATTTTGTTCACCTTTGTCCTTGTAATTGTATTCAGACAGACAACTGTAGTGGTTCAAGTTCTCTATGTATACTGACTGTGTGGTGTATTCATATCATTATTAAGGGGCATCCTTTTCCTTATACATTCAGTTTACACTATTAGACTGAATAAAAGCCTCCAACCCCCCAACCCCCAAAAAAAAATAAATAAAAATAAATAAATAAATAAATGATAATAATATAATAAAACAAATAAATAGATAAGTAAACAAATAAATAAATAAATAAATAAATAAATAAATAAATAAATGAATAAATAAATAAATACTATACATGTACAACATGGGTGGCAGAACATTTGGAATACACAATGGATTGGAGGGCAGAGCATTTTTCAGAAACAATGGTTGCCCCTCTACATAAAGTCCATCGTCAATCTGAATGTTCTGCCATGCCTGATGTACAATATCATCACCACCACACTACAAATACAGTACATCACAAACTTCACTTACTAGAAAGAGTGCACAAATTTTATTTAAATCAAAACATACATTTGCTTCTTCACAAAAAATTATGCTCTTAACCATGACAAGATTTTATACTAGTGTTTTCAATTTTCTCAAGAAGTAAATTGGAATATTTTTGTGTCTTTTTTGTGCTCTAACGTAGATTAAAACCGAAATATAAAATACATTTGCAACACTATTTCAAAAGTTTGGAAAATTCTTGTCATAAGTTAAGTTATGCTAAACTTGATTGTTGGTGAAGAGTTAGTACAAAAAGTCAAAGGAACAGAAATTTGTCCACCATAATTAAATCTCTAATTGAATTTGTATTTACTGCATACATCATATGGGCAATTCCGTGAAATACTGGACAAATCACAAATTATATAAATTGCTCTATCTGGAATAATATTAAATTTTAATGGTTTGAATGGGTATGAATCATGAAGAAACAATGCGGACATCATTTCCACTCTAAATTTTAAGCATCTTTCAACAGCATCCCTCTAGGGAGAATCAGAACCATACATGAATACACATGCTGTGATGACGTGTGACTAAATCTCATGTTTTGATGAATAACTATCATTTATTACCTGCAGTTTTTTCCATGCCAATAGCTTTCTCTTGTGTGAAAGTAATAAAGCCCCACATATGCATACCATAAATTTTACAAAGACATGAACTAAACCCGAGAATTTTGTGTGGATGAACAAATGTAAATGTAATAACCGTAACCGTAACTACCATGTGCTTTTGCTGCTTTGTAAGTTAAAAATGAAAAGATTTTTCATCAATAAGTGTATATATCATACATGACTTAGCAAGATGTCAGAAATAGCATGCAATACCACAATTTGTGTCAGTTGAAAACAGGTGATGAGAACTTTTGAGACAAAGACTTGTCATTTTTTTCATGTCCTTTTTCTTAGAACGTAACTAACCATAATTAAAGTTCTTGTTTAATACCACTGAACATGTCTCATGATTTTGCCTTGAATGTTGTGAAGTAAGTGCCAGTCTAGAGAATTGACGTAACAGAACAGAAAATATATGCAAGCATTTTCATGTAAGCAGCCAAATGTGAGCAAGTTTGTCATAAAGTGGTAACGTAACTAATCACGGAATTGCCCATATACACATTTTTGTCTACATGTATTTTCGCAATTTTTGCTCCAAGACGGGAAATTCAGGAGGGTTTTATTTCGCAGTTTTACGCATTGCATTGACTACACTGTAGTACAGGTACATTATATCAGGAAATAAAAATTTTAGCTTTTGTTTAGTCATGAAATTCACAAAAATAAGACAACCACAAAAATTAATATTCTGCATAATACAGTAAACAATTAACAGAAGAAAAGCAAAATTGATGTGCAGTGTATTTAAAGAACATGTACTGACCTTTTTGTGTTTCTCATGTTTTGGTCCATTACTCCTCCTAGCCCCTCTTGCTTTGTCCAGAGACAGTTCTCCCTTATTGTCTTCAAACACATCCTGCAGTTTGCCTCTGGTGTCTTGCAAACTGCATCTCAATCCCGGTACTCCAGTCCTTCCACTGATCTCCTCAATTCCGGATGCCCTCTGAGCACAAGAATACGTGCTCCGCGAAAGCGTGCCTTCGCTCGACAGACAAACCGGGGCGTTCGTCTGTTTGACGAGTTGATGGCCATGGCGCAATGATCTTTCACTGATTGTCAGGTCTTCAAAGGATGGTAGGTCATCAAAATGAGGAACGTTGGACTGCTTTCTGATGGTGCCATGGTTTTCTGTGATGGTACTCTTGAGATGACTAGAGGAATTCATCTCTTCAAGTGTTTATGTTGCTTCTTCATACCTTCAATTAGTCATTCACTGATGTCCCAATGAGCCTCACAAAACCTGTTCAAAGTGAAAAGTCAAGATTAATTGATGATTTCTGGTAACATTTACTCAAAAGTTGTTACACATTCAACCAGAATATTACAAAATTTGCACAGTATGAGGCAAAGTGAAACGAAGCAAACAGCACCCGTAGAACTATGGGGTAGTACAGAGCAGAAGATGCTGTATTACCCCATAGCTCGGCAATCGTAGCCGGACCATCTCCCTTTACAATGCGGGACACCCTCGCCGATCATCCGTGCAGCACCCACACCCCATTGATACCAATGCTTGAACTAGTGCGCACAGCACATGCGTGCGCCCGTCAACCAAGCAAAAGTCGCCCTAAGGTTGTCCACCAAGATTTCACTGACAGGCAAATTATCAGCAAGTTGAAATTCAAAATTTAAAACTGAAATTCAAACTTTTGAAAGGACATTTTCCATTAAAATGTGATGATTGATTGATTATTAGGTAATTTACGACACTATCAACACATAAGTGTCAGTTTCACGAGAAAGATCCACATTAATCACTAAAATCCCCTCCTACATGTATACATTACAATTTTTTAATTTTTTACAAGCTAAATAGGAATTTATCAGTAACAAACATGTACTCCTTCACCGGGATAACTCCCTACTCATTACGACAAGTGAAGCAGGTTCTTTAACGTGCAAAAGGTGTGGTTCTCCCTTACACGGGACCGACGGCTTAAAGTCTCCTCCGAAAGACTTTAAAATGTGATGAATTACAGTACATAGATCTAAATGTTTCATTTCATAAAATGCATATCTTGCAGCAAACTGCGGTCCAAACCACCGATACTCCGAGCGATCATAAAAAGGCGACAATCTTCACTAAGGGACAGGGTTGCTCCCAAACGAGGCAAACAGTGGCTATGTCCACATAAACTGAGATTGTCCTCCTTTATGAGGACAATTTTTTTTTTCACCTCACGCTGTGGGGTTTAAACGTTACAGGGCTTGAGAGTGCTAAAAATAGATTCTCTGTCATCTAGTAAAAATAATACCGCAGTTAAGCGTCTTTTTTATGACTTGTCCGTCCTCCAACTGACCTTTTTGAAACATTTAACATGGAGCTAGTGCACTCAATTTGATGAACATTCCCAATTTGTGTGTGTGTGTGTGAAGAAATCCTTGTAATGTCTGTCATTCTAACTACAACAAAAGACTAAGCCACCCTAAGCAGGTCTTTGTCACTCACGTCACGGGAGCCGAGAGTGGTAGATTTCTGTGCGATCGTTATACAAGGCCAAAAATTGCATTTCTGAATAGATCTAACGTTAAAGACTAGACTCCAACAGTAGACAGACCTACATGAAATAATTTCAGCTAGCTAGACTAATGTAATGAAAAAGCCTCTAGATATAAAAAAACAAAACAAAAAAACTCAGTTCAGGCACGGATGTTTGAAATTTGAATATGAATTTGATTCAATTCAGTTTCAAGTTCAACTTTTATTTCTTGATTTTGGAATAAATAAAAAAAAATTGTTTAACCAGTAGGCGCTGGTCTGTAAACCAGGATTGTCCTCAAAAATGAAGATTGTCCTCATAAATGAAGACAAATTGTCATGAACTGCGTCCTGATAAACTGAGATTGTCTTCATTTATGAGGACAGTTTTTTTTTTTTCACCTTGCCCTGCGGGGCTTAGAGTTAGACAGCTGTTACCGGGCTTGAGAATGCTAAAAACAGATTCTCTGTCATCCGATACCCCCAGTTAAAAGTTCACCATTTTTTTTTCATGACTTGTCCGTCTTCCCACCGACCTGTTTGGAAACCTGATGCGTTAACATGGAGCTAGCGCACTTGTTTTGCATCGGCAAATTCCAAGGGGACTGAACTTTCCCATTTTTTTGTGTGAAGAAGTAAACGGGGACGATCCTCGTTATCAACACACCTACTGTGTATGTGGTCCTAAGCAGAGCTATACGGACCACATACGCCCTCTACTGAAAAAAACGAACAAAGTTTGCACTGTGTGAATTGAATGCAAGAGCAACTTTATAAAATTGCATTTGCAAAATCTAAATGCTGGACCCACATGTTTAGAAAAATTAAAAAAACAGACTTCTGAATGCTGGAGTCCTTAATTTTCATAACATCATAATGTTTTAACAAACGATTATAGACTAGCCATACAAAACAATATTTTCAGTAGAGTATTGTAAAAGGCTTGAATTTCAGAGCGCAATTTTTCTGTGCCAAACCTGCATAAGCTAGGCCAAGACGATCTTTCATCTTTGACTTTGTTTATATGGACCAGTGCCCCCATCTCCTGCCTTACCAGATTTAACTATGTTAACATTTACCAAGAGGAGATCGATAAAAGATATCCCTTACTTGTTTTGCCTGAATTGAGCTGGGCGTCTTTCAATCACCATCACACTCACTCAGTTTTGCTTAATATTTACGCGAAGCGCTTTCAACATACAGCACAGCTTACGTGTGGGACTATTATGAACAAAACCCGGTGATTTGTGCCTCCTTCATTTGCTTAACTTAATAAAGATAGAAACGCGGTGACTGCACACCAACATGAAATATCAGACAGATTGTATTAAAACTTACCATAATAGATGGTAATCAATAACAAAATGTTTAGCGTAAATCTATACCAGTCGGAAATATTTGAGTGAATGTTACTGCCATTATTCGGATCTGCCGCTCCTCAGATTTCCGTTCGATAAAAATATGATTGTGTGTCCTTTACCGCCAGGGGGCGCAGTTCCAAAATCAATTTCTTGTCTGTGAATCCATCCATGCATAGCTTCTTAGTACAGTATTCGCATTTCTAGGTCGGTGGTTTCTCGTCTCGTATGACCGCTGCATGCCGACCCCCCCCCCCACCCCACCCCGGGGGAATCAGATATCAGCCCAAGATACAGCGTGTGTTTTTGCACTAATATTTTTATTTTTCTTTCAAAAAACTGGAAATACATTCAAAATACACCTACTGAATATGACAAAATATTGTGCATTTTTTTCTTCAACAATTTGTTTAGCCTATAGACCGTCATTTGGGATTGTTTTACCATAATAGGTAAAATATAGCAATACTGCATATTAAGGAAATGGCAAGATTGGAAGTATTCATCAATTTAGGACACAATTCTCCCAGAATCAAATAATTCTGTTAATTTTTTTGCAATGAAGATTCAATTTAATTGTTACATTTCCTATGCAATAACCAGATAAGGCATATTTTCAGAAAATGATGTGATGGTGGATTGTTATGTACTAGTATATGGGATCCATTTATATCAGGGCTGGAGATTATTTAATACTTGATAAATTAATGTTCGTTTCTCCTGAGGTATACCTTAACAAATTCAAGGCCTAGCCTCAACATGGGCCGACCTGTAGTATAGGCCCTATAGTGGTTCACAAGTCATTTTGGGACTTCTCCCAATCATGTGACTGCCCTTTAAACTGAGCACGACAATACAAACTTTTTAACCTCTTGTTAGCTGCATGGCATTATGTCCAAAAACATAATAAAAAGAACTGATTTATATAATTTCTTCTAGAAAACCCTAACACACTAACCCTTACCCATACGCGTATCCAGGGGGTGTTATAGGGGGTGTTCAAACACCCCTTTTTCAAATGGGGTGTTAACACCCCCGAAACCCCCTTTAAACTGAGCACGACAATACAATGCATAGTTCTTTTTAACCTCTTGTTAGCTACATGGCATAGTTTCCAAACAATTAATAAAAAGAACTGTTTTATATCATTTCTCCTGTAAATGATAAACATGGCTTGCTCGTAATTCGAAACACCCAGGCGCGGTTCTAGAGCAAAAGTTTTAGGGGGGCTACAGGGGGCTTGGCGGAAAGATGCGAGGGAGCGAAGCGACCGAGCGGGGGAGGGTGTGGGAGGGGGGATAGCCCCCTCCCACGGTAGGAACTTTTTGAAAATACATGTAGAAAAGACGTGATTCTGGGCATGGTAAATTAATATTTCAACTATTTTATGAATATAATTAGGGATTATTTTCAAAAAGATTACAGGAAGTATGTGAAAACTGTAATTGGGCAGTGATAGAAGGAACGAAACCTGCGAACGGGGAGAGAGTGTGGGAGGGGGGACACCCCCGTCCCACGGTAGGATTTTTTTGAAAATACGCATAGAAAAGACGTGATTCTAGGCATGGTAAATTCCTATATTTGAAGGTATATTTTATAAAGATGGATTGCAGTTAGGATTTCAAAAAGTTGTAGGCCTACATGGAAGTATGTGGAAAATTGTATGTGCGTAGTCATACTAGCGAGAGAGCGAAGCGACCGAGCGGGAGAAGTGTGTGTTTGAGGGGGGGGGGGGGGCTTCCCACTGAGAAAATTTTTCAAAATACGAACAGAAAAAAGGTGTTTTCTAGGCATGGGAAAATGATATTTTACAGGTATATTCACTGGTGTAGCCAGGATTTTTCAATAGGGGGGCAGACGTGGAGGATCGACTAAGCGAAGGAACATAACCCCCTTCCACACACACACACACACACACACACACACACACACACACACACACACACACACACACACACAACACACACACACACACACACACACACACACACACACACACACACACACACACACACACACACACACACACACACACACACACAACAACAACACACACACACACACACACACACACACACACACACACACACACACAAACAACAAAAAACACGGGTCGGTAGGACGGGTCATTTTGTTACTTCATTTTTTTGAATTCATTTGTTTTGGGATGGGATAGAATTGGGATAGCTTTAGGGACGGTCTGGGAGGGGATTCCCCTGCCAGGGTAAGAAAAAACTGCATTTTCACCTTTAAAAATCTATATTTTTGGCTCCCTTTAGCGACAAATCAATCCGAATATTTCATCCAGTTTTGCGCTCGTAGCGCGCCGAAAATTTTGACATTTTATTACCACGTCAATGAAAATATTGGGGCAAAGGTATTGTTTTGTTAAATTGAAAGAAAAATTATATGTTTAACAAGCAATGTAAGACACAACAAAACCATTAAACATACACAATATTCTATTTTGCGGCGCACCTCTCTTGAAAAATTGTCAGCGTATATTGAAATTTTTGACACTTTATAACACGCCAATGAAAATCTTTTGACAAACATATTGTTTTGCCCCCTCCCCCCAAAAAACTGATAAATTGAAAAATTATATGTTTAAAAAAGCTGCGTAAGCACTGCAAAAACATTAATGGTATCACTACCACGCCAATGAAAATATTGGGGTAGACATACTGTGACATATTGTGTTGCTCCCCCACCCCCTCCAAAAAAAAAAAATGACAAATTGAAATATAATATGTTTCACAAGCAACGTAAGGCACTACAAAACCATTACACCTACACAATGTTTTTTTTTTGGTTGTTGTTCGCGCTTTGCGAGAAAAATTGTTAAAATACGTATTACTGTACTGCGCCGAAAATGTTGACATTTTCCTTACTTTTGCCCCCTCTGTAGCTGCCACACGTAATTTATACCCAGTCGGAAACAGTTGTTGAATGAAATAACTTGGAGGATTTATTTGTCTTCAACAGTACTGTGAAAACGTGAAAAAAAAATTATAAGAGACATATGTGAAAAAATGTAAATAGATAGTCGAGGGAGCGAAGCGACCGAGCAGGAGTGGGAATTTTTTGGAAAATATGTGTTTAAAAGACGTGTTTCTGGGCATAGTAAATACGTATTTAAACATTTTCATTACGTCTTTCTATCAATATTTCATCTATGCTAGATCGCTTCAGTTTATATATTAATATTTTTTTTTGGGGGGGGGGGGGGCTTGAGCAATTTTTTTGGGGGGCTCAAGCCCCCAAAGCCCCCCGTAGAACCGCGCCTGGAAACACCCCACTTCCCCGAAAAAAATACCACCTTTTTTTAGGGGGGGGGTGCCGGGGAAGGGGTGATTTAAAGCTCCGAAACAGACGGAATAAAATGGTGAGTTTTCGGTCGCTGGCGGGCAAAATTGGACGTACAAAAATTTTGGACAGGTCTAAAGAATTAAAATTTATTTATTTATTTTTTTGGACGCTCGAACACGAGAGCGACTTTTCGGCTGCTGGGCTGACCGTGAATTTTTTTTGGATTTGGGCGCGGATGAACACACCCTTTGAAAATTCCTGGATACACGCCTTGCCCTAATAACCCAAACGCTGTAGAGGAACGGACCGATTCTGGACTGGAACCCCGCCCCCCCCCCGCGGGGGGGGGGACTAGTCATTACAAGGTTGGACTTGTGAAAAAACGAGTAAAAAGAGTTGTTTTTCACGGTCAGGCAATGTACGCGCGTACATCGAAAAGGGTCGGCAAAATCAGGAAAAAAGGGTATCTTTTCAGACTTGAATACTTGTTTAGGGTATCTTTTCTGACTTGAATACTTGTTTAGGGTATTCTGAGATCGACAGACATTAAATTTACTCGATAAGGTCCATTTTGAAAGTCCATATACACGCGCATGGTGTACATCTTGTAATGACAGTGGCCCCCCGGGGGAAACCCAATGGCAATTAACCTTAACCCTAACTTTTTTTCTTCTGAGATATTGTCACCGCCGGTGAGCGATTGTCGCCGGAGCAAATGCCGGATCACCAAAATATCGGATAGGCCTACGGTGAAATAGGCCTAGTCATTTTAGACAAGCGGTGGCAATCTTTGTCGCGGACGGCTATACCTTTTTGCGATTTTTTTTTCCAAGATGGGAAGACACGGCAGCAATGTAGACCTTACACACACACCTTTTACAAAGTCTTGGACCCGTCTCTGAAATCGGTGTCAATTATCCTTTTATTTGTTGTCATCATAGTCCGGCCGGGGGGGGGGGGTGTTTTTGGTGTTCAGACAACTGTACTGTAGATGAGTTTTGCAAAAAGGTCGTGAAAGCGTTTCCCGTCATGATACTCTTCATTCAAGCATTGATATTATGTGTTTCATGTTCCTGCAAAGAAAGGAGTAAAGAATCGAGAGTATCCTTTTTAGACAAGATTTATATAAGCATTTCCCCTCCCTCTCCGGTTTAGGCGGTCTTCTTTCCTTTGCAATGTGGGTAGAATTAAGTCTTGTAGCGTCGGGTAAGTTTTACTAACTTTGGAAACATCTTCAAAACTTAGTAAAAACTGAGCTCCCTCGAAACCGTGAGTTTTGTGAACATTACGAACAGTGATTGCGATTGTCATTACTATTTTTTTTTATTTAACAGTTAAACTTCCCCACTACAATGGCGTAGGCGGGCGGGAGGGGGGGGGGGTGCACCCCTTTGAGGGAGAGGAGTTCAACCACACATATAGGCACACAGAGACAAAAACACATGCACAGACACACGAAAGAAAGACACACACCTACACACACATACATGCACATATAATCACATATAACACAGACACATTCCCGGGGAGAACACACACACACAAAACACACACACAGAAACGAAAAAAGTCACACATAGACAGACACACATACAGACAAACACACACATACATGGACACATGCACACATACACTCACTCTTTCTCACACACACACGAACACACACAGAGACAGACATTTATTTCATTTTATTTATTTCATTTCCAACAAAATATAACAAAGTATAATGTATGTACATGTGTATATTGACAGATTGAAGAACATAAACACGAAGAAGTAATTAAATATGTACAATGACATTAACAATAGACAGAAACACGGAAAAACACACATATGCACGCATATACGCACACATATACACAGACACACCCATAGATACACACAGACAAAAATGCACGCACAGACAGACGAAAGAAATACACATACCCCTACACACACATACACACACAGACACACACAGACACACACAGACACACACACAGATACACACACAGACACACACACAGACACACACACAGACACACACACACAGACACACACACACACACACACACACACACACACACACACACACACACACACACACACACACACACACACACACACACACACACACACACACACACACACACACACACACACACACACTCACACACACACACACACACACACACACACACAGTTGACTCTGTATTGGAACTAAAAGCTTTCTTTGCCAAAGCACTTCTGAACTTTTTCACCAAGCCCAGAAAACACAAGTTTACGATGAGATATCGTCGTCGTTTAAATGATTCTTCTAAAGGAAAATTATTTTAAAAGATCCAGGTTCGTTCCCAGTTGTCTTTTTCTTGTCCTTTAATTTATACCTGCCGAATACGTATTCAACCGTACCAATCAGTTTGTATTGGCATCATCGATGCATTCGCACAATACCCGTATTTCTGAAATAAATGATTATTTTGTTCAACGTATACAGAAAAACGTTGAGTAAAAAATCTGTTTTCTCATACGCAATTCAGTTTTGGAATAGTTTGATTCCTTAACTTAGAGCTTAACTTAGAGTGTCTCCATCTCTCAAGACTTTCACTCGGAAACTGAAAAGAAATTTAATCAATACCTATAAGTATATGTATTGCCGAATATACATTATATGTGTATGATGGATTGTAGCTCATGTACGGTATAAACAAATTTTTATTTAAATTAGTTTTTTTTTATGTTTGCAAGTTTTCAAATTATCAGAGTTATCCCGTTTTATGTTTGTTTTTGTTGTTGTTGATTTTTTTGTAACTTGCTTTTGTTTAAAGGAAAAAGTATAAAAGCAGAGTTCACTGCTTCCCTTTTGCCTTGTACCATTCACCAAACTACATATAAGAATCAAATTGTAAATATAATCCAGTATTAACTTACTGTATATTGTACCCTTTATTATTGTAATATTTGTTCTATTGATTGATGTACATAACTTTTCCATATTTGTAAATATTGTTATATTATACTGTTACGTGGTGTTGGTACGAAATAAATTCAATCAATCAATCATTCATTCATTCATTCATTCATTCATTCATTCATTCATTCATTCATTCATTCATTCATCCTTCCATTCATTCATTCATTCATTCATTCATTCATTCATTCATTCATTCATTCATTCATTCATTCATTCATTCATGTCATTTACCTTTAAATGTAATCTTACTCATAAAAAAACATTTTCTTTCTTCTTGACGTACAATATATTGATTCTGTGAATTTTGCTTGTTAGGTTAGTAATGGCTTCAAAACATCTTCTCAACAATTATGCAAATTTATTGGATTCTGTATTACTTACGATGATTTATGCAGAAAAATCACTGAAAGTACTCAATTTTATTTGTTGGCCTCTTTGTCTCATAGGCGATAGGGCTTGGTGGGACTTAAAATGAAATTCATTAATCATAAAAGATTTGCAAATTTACTCATAATCATAAAAATGCTCTCCTACTTCTTGTCCGATTTCAGTTATGTTTGTTTTATCCTGTATATAGGGCCAGGCGGGGCTTCCAAACTTGTACCCATAATATTCTGATATTAACCAGTTATATACGTTAGTTTATGCAAATTTGTTATTAAAATAACAGAATGATCACCCCCCCCCCCAAAAAAAAAAAAACGCACTCAGAAATTGTTTCATGCGAGAGACGTACATAATTTGTGAATACTGATCGATTCACTTCTTTTATATTTTTGGACTCCCCACTTTGTTTGGTCCGAACCCAACAAGTAAAACCAAAGCTACATTTTCAAAAACAAGTGGACACTTGTAAGCAGAGAAATCTGTTGTTTGTGAAAAAGTATACACTGAAAAGATAAATTTGTCAAGAAAAGGGTCTAATTTGAAAAATTTAAATTTGTCATGCACGTGATTGTTTTCTTTATTCAAGAAAATAAAGCAAAACATGTATTTGTGTTGTTCACTGAACAATTTTTTAGCATTTTAAATTAATTTTCATCATTACAAATATTTTCACGATTTGTAAATTTTCAATTTAAGAAATTTAATGGGTAATTAATGAATGAAAAAAGTGTCGTTAATTTGTCATTTTTACTACATTACAAATTACATAACAAATAGCAAGACGAATTATGTATTTATAATTTGTCATTTTGTGACAAACATAAATACATAATGACAAATTATTCGTTATTTGATTTGTCATATATTCGTTATGCGTTAAAATTTTTAGAATGACAAATTAACAATAGATTTGCCATTGAATAAATTTTCTTTCAATTCTAAAAAGTGAAAATGTTTGTGAAAGTGAAAATTAATTTGAATTGCTACAACACGTTCGGTGAACAAAGCAAACACATATTCTGCATCATTTCTTGAATATTCCAAAAAAGATCATGTGTGTGACTAATTTCAATTTGTCAAATAAGACCATTTTCTTGACAAATCTATCTTTTCAGTGTATTATGCCCCATCACGATCGCATTTTTATTTTGTCGTAAAACTATATTTGAAATGTGTAAGTGCCCTTTCAAATACTCTGAATAAGCATCACATCATCTTTCCGTCCCGGCTCGCCGATAAAAGATGTTGTTGCTATGGAAACAGAATGGTTGTTAACTGTGTTTTTATTGTGATTTTCTCCTTTGATGTAAGTATATAGCAACATCTTTACTTTATGAAGAAATCTTTATTCAAAGTCCGTCCCGTCCCAATTTTTCTTCGACACATATGGCCTATCCTCTTTTACTTTCTGTTGTCATCTTTCCCCTTGTAGTTTTGCAGGTCTGCATGGAGGAGGGCAAGTCAAAGGGGGTGGGGCAGGTGCCACAGCCTCCAAGCTCTTATAATTTTATGCTTATCTCCGGGCTATTATCTCTTTCATCTCGTAAGTGCTGCTAACGCTCCCTTAACCCCTCCCCCGCTGCTGCACCCCTGCGCTTCTCTGGTCTGTCGCTGCAATTAGCAAAATCACAGAAGTAGCTCAAGCTCAGTGTACACTATTAGTGATTAACTGTAATTATAGTCTAAAGACCACTTTAAAAGCCGTTGTAGGAATGAGAAAAACAAACTTCTCCGCACTTGTTGGTAGTGAATGCACGTATATGAATGCAGATCTCATGCCCCACTGCATCGCCGCACCGGATAAGAGATCACGTGACACAACATTAGCATAATGCTGAACTGGTGTAGCCATCTTGAAAGTTGGAGAATCAGCGCTATAAATCGTGTTCATCGGAAGATTGTTTTTTGCGGTTTCTGAGGCCGTTGTTCATTCGCTTTGTCATAATAACAGAAGGTTTGTTAGACATGATATTCACCAATTGTATAAGCTTAAGGGTTTCATGCGAGAGTGTGCATGTGGCGATAAATTTGGAGTTATTTTCGTGAAACAGCTGATCCACAGACGTTGGATTTTAACACATGTAACTGTATTGTCGCAAGTTTGTTGCACGGAGGCCGCCTCTTCACGCAGGCAAGCCACATAGCAGCCATGGCAAAACAGGGCCCTGCCTGCTGAAACATGTGCATGTGTGTTGTGTTGACGGTGTGTGTGTGCTGTTGGGGGGAAATGCGCGTGATGGTTCGCCTGACGTCTGGACTGCAATCTTTAAGTATTCATAATTATGGCCGAGACTTCTTTTGAATTATAATTAACTGTAACTAAAATCATGTAAATGCTGAAGCCTGAATGTTGACTGAGACGAGTGAAATTACTTTTTGCAGCTTGTTTGTTTTGCATGTTTTGTGCACTTGTGAAAATTTAGTTTTGATGATTTGTGCAGACGTGCAGACTTGCTTGCCAACCTCAGTGTGAATCAAATTTACATGAGACTCCCGTGGGCCAATGATGTGAGAGGTCCAAACGTGCCAAATACATGAGATCAATTAGAAATAGAAAAGCAGGAAAAGTCAAAATATTTGTGTGAGAAAGGGTCAGCAGAATGCTGTGAGTGTGAGTCTCGTGCCCAATCCGTGAGAGTTGGCAGCCCAGCTTGCATGCTTGTGCATTGTGTCTGAGACTGGGTCTGACAAATTCTGACAAAGTGGGACACTTGAGTCTTTTGAGTATGCAAAGATGTTATGTCTAGATTATTTCTTCCTGTCTACCTCTGTGCATGTTAGTCTAATGTTGATTAAATGTTAATATATAACGTCCGTTAAGGTATTGTCGCCTCACGCTGTTACAGTATTTGCTTCTGTCAAAATGGGCACATAATTATTACCTGTCAATTAATATGATAATGTGTTAGAATATTAAGCAACCAATCGAAATAAAAATCCTTACCGGAAAGGGCGGGGAAAATTTCCTCACCACTGAAAAGGTCGCGATGTCGTCTGTACCGCCCACAAACCGTTCAGCCATTGGTCATACACACTCGTGTTTGCATATTCGATGCAACAGAATGGCTCGCTTGCACTCATCATTTTCAGCACATTTTAACTATTATCCAAGCATGAGCTATGTATACCGTTAATAAATAAATATAAATATATAAATAAAATAAATAAACATCTTAAAATGCACAAAATACCAAATTTCAATTATCATAAATCAAAAAGGTATTTGCGATATTACATTAAAGCAAATTTTGCAAAACTGGCGATTTAATCGGCTAAAAATGCAGTGGCAAACACGTCTATTGTGAATGAGCCCGATGGCAATCGATCGATTGCGCAATGGCTATTCTTTACATGTTATGCGCATCTAACAATTTTGCCGTAGGGTTTGCACAGGGTTTGCGCTGCACAGTCCTGCACGCATGTTGCATTGACATAACACGCGGCGGCGACCAACCATACCAAATCATATTGTATCGCCATTAACGGAGGCAAGAAACAAAAGATGTTTGGAAATATTTTCGACTTCCAAGAGGTATAAATTAAGGTGGATTAGGAAGAAAAAATATCAAGGATTACAACTAGGACTCGTATTTCCAGGCTGAAGTCGATATAATAGAAGGTAATACAAAACATCCACACAAAGTGGCCACTTTACCAATACGACGCTATAGATCTAATGTATATATGAGGTAAACTTTTAGACATCTAAATTTTTTGCATTTATAATAGAAAGAATGTAACCCAAGTTAGCATGAATTATCATTGGTGATTTTAAAGGCAAGGTTCACCCTGACATTAAGTTGGTTTTAATAAAAGCAGAACAATGACTGAAACATATTAATGAAAGTTTGCCGAAAATCCACCAAAGAATAACAAAGTTATGAGGTTTTAAATTTGTGACGTCACATGCGAGCAGCTCCTCATGTAATATAAATTCCAACAATTGCCATTTTTGAATGGTTCATGGTAACTGAATGGGGTTTTTTCATAGAAGCATATATGAAATAATGTTTCTGATAATATATTGAATGCGCAATTAAAATAATTTTCAAATTTCTGAGAAAACGGTACTTTTATGGAATTTATATCACATGACATGAGGGGAGCTGCTCGCATGTGACGTCGGAAATTTGAAAGTTAAAACTTCCATAACTCTGTTATTCTTTGGTGGATTTTCGCCAAACTTTCATTAATATGTTTCTCTCATTGTTCTGCTTTTATTAAAACCAACTTGATGTCAGGGTGAACCTTGCCTTTAAGTTGTAACAAGTATTTATGATTTGTCACTTGCTCAAAAATGTCAGCTTGGTCATGGGGAAAATCTCCCCACATTCCTTGTCAAGCAAATGCAAATGAGCCCTTGGATGTAATTGCACTCTAAGAAAAACAAGTGCCATAATTTTTATTGTGGAAAATAGAACCCCCCCCCCCCCAAAAAAAAAAAAAAAAAAAAACTAAAAAGCAAATTTGCAAAAATCATGGGAAGTGAAGATGCCCAGATAAATAAAATGATTTTTTTTTCAAGAATTTAAAGTGAAAACTTTTGAAAAGGGAAATAAAAAGACACTAATATCAATTTGCAAAAGGTGCAGCTTATAACTGTTTGAATCTGCTGTTATCGCTGTACAATTTGGTGAATGATATGAGACGACTACATGCAGAGTGGTTTTAGTCAAGGGTCAGCTCGTGCCATTCTACATGACAAAAGCTGTGCATGGTGTGAAAGTGTACGATTGAGTACTTGCAGAACCAAACAATTTTGATATCCACTGTTTACAAACCATATGAACGGATGACATTCTGAAATGTCACTGATCTGAGATCTCTAGGTAAGTATTGGTGTTCACTGTACATGTAATTGAACTTGATGTAATTTTTTCCCAAACTTGTTTCAACACCCCTCCAGAATATAAAAATACTGCAAACATTAAACTTTCCTGAATTGCCAACCAAGTGTTGTATTTTCATTAAAAAAGGCATGTATGTACTAACTGTGTAGACACAAATTTTCGTGAATCTCGGCAACTTTAAATGCTCTCGAAAATTTACATGGTTGTACAGTAACATAGAATATGTAAAGGCTAGAAAACAAGGGAAGTTGTTTTCTCAATGTTGTGGTATCATACCACAGCTTTCATAGTGCTTTGTTTTTGTTGTGTATCACTGTCACACATTTAAATCTTGCAAATGGTTTATTCCAGTTTGTAGGTCATCAGCACAACATCATGTCGGAAACACTGAACTTTGGTCCTGAATGGCTGCGTGCCCTGTCTGGGGGTACCGGGGTCACCTCGCCCCCGCCGTCTCCGGGCATAGGGCAGTTCAAACTGGCAGAACATCGATATGGCAGAGAAGAGATGTTAGCGCTGTTTTGTAAGACAGACAAGGTCCCCCCAGAGCTGGAAGAGTTTCCATCCATATTGCAGAAAGAATGTCTGAATCCAATGACGCTTACACCTCTGACAGAAGATGAACAGGTAGGTTCTTCAAGAAAGGAAGATTATTTCGGAAGTCATTTGTTTTTATGACGATGTGCAAGAAATGAGAAATGCTGGGAACTGTTATTTTACATGCAAGTGTAGGAGGAGGAGTAGAAAGTTTTGTGGGCCCTATAGTTTTGCAGTTTTTGAGCTCATTTTGAGCCCAGCATCCCGTCTTCTTCCTAGCCTACCAAGCATGCCCAAATTTCTGTTTGTCCAGTGTACCCCATGGTACTAAAAACATACCAAAGTATATCACCACAGAAAGTAGTAAAATGGTCATGCACAAACGCATGCCACCCTAATGAAGTGCTATCTCTCGGTAAGAGTACTAGTGTGTTATGTGTGTGTACCCAAACTACAAAAGTGTGCACTTTTGCACACATTATAAATTAATTGTATGAGAATGAAACGACCATTATCGTAAATTTACGATGTGCACATCAAGTTGTGTGTAAAAGTAATTACTGTCATATATTCA
>JZLH01S0081121.1:9057-22506 GCA_001188425.1 Eucidaris tribuloides | reverse complement strand
AATAGAGACCCTTTCTTCGATTATGAATACGGCCCTTTTCTTTGATATGAATAGCGAACTCTTGTTCATTGACTAGCGAGCGATCTATATCGGGATATTGACCTTTATAGTGACCCTCTTGCTTGGATTATGGGACTAGCAAATGAATAGTGACCCTCTTGTCCGATTATGGACTGCAATCCCTTTATTAATGCTTGACCCTTTATGAATATCGACCGGTCTTTTGTAATCATGAATAGAGACCCTTATGATTTAACGCCCCTGATTTGGTATTATGAATAGCGACCCTTATGACTTATTTATGTATAACAACCCTTGTGCTTATTATTAATAGCGGTCCTTATGAACATGATGAATAAACTTTATTTTCATGAATAACGGTTCCTATATGACTAGCGGGGCGGTCTCCATGAAAAGGTGGCATGAAATATTTCGGATTATTTTTTTGATTCTATAAAGTGAGCCAAAATGTGGATTTTTTAAGGTGAAAATGGCATTTTTTTTTCTTATCGCGGGAGGTGGAAACCCCCTCTTCAAAAATATAGTTTTTTTTAAACTCTAGGGATAACCAGATACTCCATGCACAAAACATTAATTATAATAGTCATAATTAATCAGTATTACGAATTGAAATGCATCAAATATTCGGATTAATGTTGTAACTAAAAAGAGTCAAAATTTAGATTTTAAAGGCAGTTGATCTCATTTGCAAACATCCCTGCAGACCAGGAAAAGATAACATATTGCCCGTCAGGCTATTGATGAAGGGCATATTCTGTGAAATCTGGGGGTCAGTTGATGCTAGAATTGGTTTGAAAATGCAAAAGAAAAAACAAATAGCCGTTTAGTGTACGTTCTATGGTAGGGAATTTTTTTCTCGCGAGAAATAATTCAAATCTGAGTCTAACGTCACTTTTTTTTATAATTCACTAAACTGATTTTCTAGCTCCTATATGTTTGCTAAAGGTTCCCAGATGCACTTTCCTTCAAAAATGCCATTATATTTACACAATGTTAATTTTTAGGCGATGCCAAAGATACCCCCTGCTATTAAAGGGGGTGGAGAACTCCTTCCCAGACCCTCCAAAGCTATTACAGTATATACCCACACTACAAAATTGAAAGAGGATGAAGTACGCATCGATATATCACTATATTAAGGGCCACAAATCAATGCTGTGTTAAATTGATGCTTGACCAAGTAGTCCTATATGTGATTTTTCCACCATGCTTAGAAACATGTATTTTCCAAATGTTTTTTTTTTCTTCAAAAATCCCTAGTGGAAGGGGTTATCCCCTCCCATTACTCCTCTCAAACTTACGATGGAAAGAGGATGAAGTATATTAAGGGCCACAATCAACTTATTAATGATCTTGCCAAAGTATATACTGCCCTATCTTTGAAAATACTATTATTTTCACCATGCTTACTCGCCTACTCCAAAAGTATTCGCAACATACATTGCACTGTAACGCATTGCACATTTGAGTTGAAAGTTTTTTTTTCTGTAATTCATGTCCTGATGAAGTTTATTATTGAAAAATAGAATTATTTGAAAGAAATCAATGAATATTTCTTTCTCCTTTCTTCTCCAAGGCGGAGAGATTATCAATGCGGCGCGCACGTCAGCGGGGCTGGAACATAAATTTTACATTTGTTGGCGTTCCAGGGGTGGGGTGTTTAATTCACACTAGCATTCGTTGATTCGTTTTTCATATTTCCCGTGAAAACGGTTTTGATTGGTTTGGAAAGAATTCCAACAAACAAAAATGCCAATATGTTCCCTTGGAAGCTGTCTTAGAAAGGAGACATCCACGCCGCAAAGATGAAAGCGCGCCGATCTTCATAAGAAGACAGTGTAGGAGCTTCAATTTAAAAAAAAAAATGTTCGAACTTTGATATCGAGCTACATAGTAGTGCTCAATGGACAAATAAACACCCAGAATACAGAAAGTTTGGCATGAATAAACAATTTTCTACTCTCCGGTGGATGATTAAATAGCCTAGATCAGCACACAGTAAGTATATGGGAGGAAATGAGTAGGTGAATCCGCGTCAATTTGAATGCTTGAGATTTTCACTTTTCTAAAGCACTAAATATCATTTGAAATACAATTTTTTTCAGGGCCTCATTTTAAAGACCTTAACAAAGACACTTTCGGGAGCGTGGAGGATTATGGTAGCTCATTTTTTTTAACTGTGGTAAAATGTTAGCCAGTGCTTAACGTTGCATAATGGCCTTCTCCCCACATTTATTATTTTTTTTTTTTTTTTTTTTTTTTATTCAATGTACGCTGAAAAAGTCGCATGACAGTAAATTTTAGAATGTTTGCAATAGTAACGCCTTTAGAAGGTTTTGAAAAAATAAATAAGTTAATAACTTGGAGGAACTTGTCTAAAATATGGGGGGTATCCTCCATCGTTGGTGCCTAGCAGTTCAGTTGGTAGTGACCCGCAGACCTAAATTTTATCACGATGGTCAATGTGGAAGTCCGCATAGTAGACATTGCTGATATTATCATATACCTTGCACAGAGGGCACGTGCTTTCTTGCCAGAGACCTGCGGCCACTTTATTATACTGAGGTTGGAACGTTCGCACTCGAATATTACTTGGTTATTTCAACTGAAATGCTAGACTATGTCAATGCAAAAATAAGGTCATCAATCAGCTCACAGTAGTAAATGATAGTGAAGACTTACCATGTTTATTATTTTAATTTTCTTTCACTGATTTGCATTATTGTAACATGAGTTCTCGTTAAGAATGATATCCCCTTCTATGGAAGTTTCTAAAATGGTATTTCTGTGGCAAGGACATTTAAAATCAAGGAAAATTGACACCACTTGTGAGCTGGACCGTACAGAAATTTCTACTACATTTGACCCAAATTAGGTGCCTAATAATCGTTGAAATTGCTCTTATGATGGAGCTCCATGGTGGTAATTTCCACGTTTGAAGCACGGATTACGCTCACAAATTGACGGTTTTTGAGCACATTTCCCCAAAACAGGCCCCGACATTGTGAGTGATGCGTCCAATCAGTACGCGTAATTTCAGTCAGGTGACAAATCCCGGCTACTAATGCAGGCGCTGCCCCCGAATTCTACCTCTCTTCTCATTGACTCCGAAGGAAAGAAAACATACCTCCACGCACCGCCGCTTGCGAAAATTTGTATTCTGTGTGTTTACAATGGCTCAAGGAAAATCATGTCAACGCGGTTGCGAAGGCGACACATTCTGTTTACCTTCAGAATCTGGTAGGAGAGGGGATCCTGGTGAGTATATGAATGCATGACACGAAAAGAAATGCGCATTTTATAATTTTAATTTTCTTGTTTTTTTTCTTTTTTTGCAATATATTACAAATACTCCCGGCTTATGTTTGCTGAATTTTATTGTGGACAGGGGATTTGCTTGTTTATATCCCGGGTGTTTTGAGCATGCCACTGATGTGGGGTTGAGCCGATCCGAGGGTGGGCATGGGCTGTCGCGCGCACGCGAAGCTTCTCGCAGTCGAAGGTCGTCAAGTCGGATCGGGCCGACCAGCTGGCGCAGTGGTCGCCCCCCACTGTGCTATGAACATAGACATAGTTAGGCCTCCGACGTGTTCTTCACACAAATTTACAGATCAAAACTATGGACAAATCTTTTCTATCATGTTTATCCGTAAGAGCGTGTAGACCTTAATTTTTATCTACTAGCATAATCAGAGGAGTTACAGTTAAAAAATCAATCATTTAATCATTCTGCCACTTCTGTCGTCTGACTCGCCTCAACCAAACCATGTCAACACCATGACAGTTGTCATCACTCGTGTTGTGTCGTCCTGCATTGATGATTGTTCTAACGTAGTTTAGACAAGTATTCTTTCGTTATTATTGTCGACTTTAGCATCTAGTCTGCGGTCTTCGTCCTTTGTGACCTGCTGATCTCTTGACTTGCCAAAATACCGGAGGAAGGAAGAGCAAGGGTTGATGATTATCATGATTTATCGTTAACTTGAACCCTGTTCAAGTTGAATAATGTTGAAGAATTAAGAAACAAATAATTCTGAATTTTGTAATCTTTGTTTTGAGACTTTTTTTCTATGGCGAGGTACTGTTAGCTTATGTCACTTCAATTGAGTTATGGACACGGAGGTGGGAATTCACATGTATTTTGCAGTTTCATTATTTTTGGATTATTATAAATCAGCAAATTAATATCACAATTTTTCAATAGTAATTTGCAATTTTAACCTGTTACTTTAAAATTTGATCATGACAGTCTACGTGTTCAAGAACAATCTGAATGATATTCAGCTAGGTCTAGGATAAATGTTAAAATTCTGCCTAGATCTAGCGGCCTAGATTTCTAGGGCTAGATTCAAAATTCTAAAAAAAAAATGGATCTAACGTTAGACCTAGTCTTTCTCTATGGAGTAGATTCTTGTGGTTAATCATACTCGGTCATTGTGTCGTTATGGTGGGGCCCCTTTGCGTTACAGCACCAAAATTAGAATTTTGTCACTTCTTGCACTTACAGTTTTTTTATAAGCTCATAACAGTATTCATAACAGAAACCAACCAAAAGTTATACATTTTTTCTGAAAGTTTATACTTCAGGAGAATTCTCAATCACCAAGGTCAGTTGCTATACAGGGTGTGCAAAAAAAAATAAGGGTAATATCACAAAAAATGTACAGTTTGTTGATACTTGATTTGACAACTCATTGCACTTGTCAGTTTAGTCAAGCGTTCAAAATTTGATGTCATGGGTGTTGAAAGCAGCACACCTTTCAGCTTTTAGGAAAATGGTATAGTTTACTACTTTGGAAATTTCAGATGTAGTTGATTACAGGGATTGGCAAAATATGTTTAAAATTGTGTTTTGCCGATTTGTTACAATAACATTAATTACACTTATTAAAACAAACAGTTTACTAAAATCTAATTAACAAATTTTAGAGATTATTTAGGTAGAATATTGGTTTAATTAAATGGAATCAGTAGAGTGTATTAAAAATTTCAACCAAAATGTAGCCCTGAAGTGACATACATGTGTGTCCTTACATGCAGGTATTTCATGCTTCATAATGTGTTATAAAATCAATGGCAGCCATAAGCTACACCAGTCATTAATTAAGTAATAATGACCTTTGAAGACAATTAATTTCACTTTTACTTTTGAAGAATTGTTAATTTACAACATTTGTGGCAAATTAGTCAGATTGCATATCAAGCCATTTCCACGTTAAGGCGTCAACATGAAACTCAAAATTGAAGTGAAGCTAGTTGATTTTTTGTCACTTCATGATTCAAAGAGGAATATTTAAACCATCTAAATCTGCAAAGATTTTAAAATAAAAGCATTTGAATTAATTACAGCCTTCCTTGAACATACATGAACTGGTTGGGTAAAAAAGAAGGTTGGGTATACAATCACAAACAGAAGAAAATAAATGAATCTGATTTCATAAAACATGTTGCTTTTTCTGCAATTCATCAGGTAGCGATTCATGTAAATTTATAAAACATTAAAGAATTTTTCGAAATGCTTTTCGTATTTTTCCCAGTATTTTCATCATGAAAACACCCGAAATATTGTCACGCGGAGTCACAAAATAAGGGGATTTTTTTATGATTACTAAAAAACTAGAAGAGGTTTAGCTGATGTCGACATATATCTGAAGATTGGTGGTAGTGCTATTCAAGATAGTATAAACATTTTCATTTGCCCTTCATACTGAAGAAAAAAACAATCTCAAGAGTTGTCACGCGAGTCACCGTATACTGTATTGTCTGGACAAGTCACAACCAGGAGCTATAGAATCAAAAAATTTAGAAAATAAGTGAAGCTGATTGCTCTATTCTGATATTCATTAGTAAAGCTTTTCCAGTCAATTTTGAATAAAACATTTGATGAATTTTTTTCAAATGCTTGTTCATATTTTCCCAGAATGCCCATTTCATTATTGACAAACACTCTTAAAATATGTCATGACAAGGTTTAAATCTGTACCACCATTCCACGTCCAAAACTGCTGTAAAATATATTAAAGGGGCTGAATTTCCCCTTATTTTATGAAGAATTTAATTCAGCTACAATTTAGTAATAAATTTCATTTTACATGTAAATAAATTAAATTTGATAAAAATGGAAAATATGTTAACCCCCTACCCATTAATTTGAGAAGTAGGTGAAAAAAAAAAGGTGCATTTTGCCAAAAGAAATATTCCCGGAAAAACCAGTCAAGTTACAGGCCTGGAAAATTTAATCAATTGTGCCCCTTATATTTCCCTTTAAGTTATTTAGATTTCTTGATATCGTTGCCTTCATACTTTTTTTTTCAAAAAATATTGACAATTTTAGATTTTACTGATTTTGACCCAAACGTAAGTACACACCCTGTACATTTCTATTATTTTCATAATGTATTTGAAATTTATGGATGTTTTCTCTCTTCTAAAACCTACCCACCTGTTCTTATGAATAACATTTTCTATACCCAAAAATGCAATATGATTACATTAGTTGCTTTGCTATGTCTGCAAGCCTGCAGCTAGCTGTCAGGCTGCTAAGAACAGCCTTGTTAAACAGAATAGTATGCATAAAATTTGCATTTCTTATGACACTGTTCTAAAGGCAACATATGCCCTAGTCTGGCTTCCAGGACATTTAGATTAATCCATCTGGAAATTTGATAAGGAAAAACTTGCTATCTTTGGTCAACTGCACTTGAATAATACGAAAAATCTGGATTTAAGCACAGTAAGTATCTGTTGGAGGTTAAAATAGTCCGAGAGTGAGTGTACAATGTGAGTGTCAAAAAAGTTGCAATTGTTAGAACTGAGACTACATTTGTGCCAGTAGCTACAGCTGCAAATTTACACACCAAAAAAAAATGTTGACAAACCTAAGAAAACAAAGCATATTTTGCATTTCTGACTTCAGACATTTCAGCCCAAATTTCAGTCTAGAAAACATAATATTATTTTTGAAAAAAAAAAGGTATAAGTTTTGGTATTTTGGCCAGTCAATGGTTGGTTAGCACCTTGAACCATGTATTGCACGAGTTACAGAATGGGTAATTTTGTCTCGCCTGGACGTGTTCAGGAGAGCTATTGAAATCACTTTTCTTGTATGTAGTATATGTCCGCTCATTTTTGGTTAAAGTTTCGTAATGACTGTCATTGAAAGTGTTGTTCATTCAAATCAACTTTGGTAACAATGATCAGTGGGTGGGACTAAGGTAATTGGGGTCAAAGGTCATCGCAGGGTTCATCTGGGGTCTCTAGAGGGTCAATTGTCATAGGAATGATACTAGTTCTTAAAGTATTTTGTTTAACTTTTCGCTCATTTTCCTTTTTTTGTGCATTCATTTTGTTCACACTGGTTACAACATGATCCTTGTGGTATTTACACATTGTGTTGATGAGGATGGTGAGGTCAAAGGTCATCTAGGGCGTCAAAAGTTCAAGTGATATGAGGCCGATTGCGTTAACTGCATCTCATTCTTTTAGTTCTTCTATCACTTGTGTTCACACTTGCGTACAATTAACCTCGGGTAATACCACATGTTCTGTGTTGATTGAGGATGATGAGGGTCAAAGGTCAGCAGGGCGTCAAAAGGTCAAATGATATGAGATTATATTTAACTGTGCTCTCATTAACTTGTCCTGTGCATCAATTGTGTTCACACTTGGCTACAAATGATCCTTAGGTAATTTACACAGTGTGTGATGAGGATGATTGAGGTCAAAAGGGTCGTCTGGCGGTTCAAAAGGTCAATATGATATGAGTCCCATGCTCTCATTTCCTTTATTTCCTACATCAAGGTATTTCACACGTATACAATGATCCTTGGGTGATACCGCATGTGTTTATGAGGATGATTGAGGTCAAAGGTCATCTAGGGGTCAAAAATGTGTAAAATAATGGTATTCTGCATCAATTTTGTTTCAAACTTGGATCAAACAATCAGTGGGCGAAAATACCTCAGTCTGTTGATGAGGATGGAGAGCGTCAAAGGTCATCTAGGGTCAAAAGGTCATATTGCATGCTTTTATTGATCGCGAAATCAGGCGAGACTCATGGTCCTTTGTTGAACCACCTTTGTTTTAAATAGCTCCTGAAAAACTGGAATTTTCCACACTCTCATCAAAAGGGTGTTGTCACAATTACATCATAGTTATTCATATAACATTATAATTAAGTCTTTAAACGCTTATGACAAGCTATTAAATGAACTGTGTTCACGCGAGTCACGCATTTGTGTCACGCGAGGTCACATTTTCTTGGGCCACTTTCTCGCAACAATGCGAAATTGGCCACAATCTAAACTTAGCATAAATTGAAGCTTAGGGCTATTTCAGCTTCTAGTTCAGTCAAAACTATCTTAAATTCACACTTGTTAGTTTTATAGGAAAATCAATTTGAATAAAGTACTGTCAAATTCCTCTTTTATCACTGTCACGCGAGTCACGTCAAAGAATTGCAATATATAAAAAATGTATTGATTATTTGAACAATCATTTCGAAATGAATCGATGTATTGCCCAATTGCCTTGATTCAAAAACATGTTAAAATTTGGTTTGATAAAAGCGTTTGATAACAGTAAGACATTGTGAAACTTGAAATTTTGTTCAAATGTCACGCGAGTCACTATAGGAATGCTGATATTATAACTCCAAGATAGCTTATCTGCTTCAAAAACGCAGGAAAACAAAAGAGTTACAGTGTGAATTTCAATTCCCAGTTTAGAGTTTGTTACATACTCCTCCTCCGCTTATCCTCCTCCGCCTATCACAGATTTACCCTCGTTACATTTTGCATTTTTCACTAATTGAAACAAAGTGTAATGCCAATTCTTCATCAGATCTCAAAAGCAGAGTAATTTTGCTGGCAGAATGAGCCCAAATTCATCATAACTGGTGAAGGATTAGCTATGATGCATTCCAAGTTAATAGAAGAAGGCTGAAAAGTAACACCACAGGTATTTGGGGGTCCACCATTACGACACATGACCAATACATGTAATATTAAGTTGCAAATTATCAATTTAATATGGTGATGTACACCAGGTCACATAACTTTTTTCTTTAGTGGCCCGGTCAGGCCATAAAATCCGTAAATTTCAATTGTTGGTGGCTGAAATTGCAATTTTGGTGGCCGAAAAAAACAGAGAAAAACATTCAAATTTTATTTTATAACTCGAGATTGCATGGACATTTTAGCAGAAAAAATCAGGCTCTCTGATGAAATTATCACAATATGTCTACACTGACCCAGACCTCGGGCATTTCACAAAAATTTGTGATACATCCATAGATTTCACACAAACTTGTTCACTATTCATTTAATGTCATTCGTCTCATTTAAGAAATTCACTGTTTTCACATACGTGGCATGCATCCATGACATTTTGAAGTTTTAATTGAAACATTCAAGCGCAAGAGATCATAATAAGAGTCACAACACATTAAATACAGCCATTGCAACAGGTTACAACAACAAACACACACACACACACACAAAATCGTTTGCTCACCGATTTTCAGGAAATTTGACCACGCACAGTTAATCCATTTAATTTTATCACAAAATTCACATTGACACTTTGAAATTTTTAGGATGCCGATCGGGCACCAAACCTCCATATTTGGATTGTTGGTGCCCACATCCAAAATTTTGGTGGCCGGCCACCGGGCGCGGGGGGCCACCGTCAGTGTTCGAGTTCCTGTGTATACACTTATTGACTGACAGTGCCAACCTGGTATTAAAAGTTAGATACGCAATTACACTTGTAATTGGGACACATTCGAAAACACACAGCCTCAGGACAGACAGACAGACGAGGTTTTTTTACTAGACCAGTACAGTACAACACCATCTGCTTCGATTCTGGTAGTGTTGTGGCCGAGATCGTTCATATCATCAAGTTCATTTTCATAAATTTACACTACACTTTTCATGTTGTTGTTTTGAAAACTCGGGAGGCTGGTGTTTACACACAAACTACATGTATGTCAAACCTGGTCTGTAGTGGCTACTTCAACTGCATATAAACTATAGCGGTCATACTTTCCTCTGTGAGTAGACTGCTATAGACCGGTTTGACTGTAGTTTGTGTGTACACAGTGTACAGTGTAATTGTAAAAAATGAATTTTTGGATGATACAAAATCTCAGCCACAAGTGCGTGCCAAAGCTGCCAGATGCCAGAGGAGTGAGATTAAAACCAAGTTGTGCTTACATATACAGTACGTGTGTACTTACTGATGCATTCATGCAAGACACATTGCACATTTTTTGTGATCCGAGTGCTTATTGTTACTCATATAATAAGAAGTGACCAATTCAGAAGCATGACTTGTTTTCAATCTTCAGTCTTATTACAATAAAACATGTACAGTGTACATGTTTACATAGATTCTATGCACTCATCGCCAAAACTCATTGACGAGTGATGGTTGATGGCATCGTGGCCTTAAGTATAGCTGTAAAGGGACTTCTGTGAATTTCATTTTCAAAGTTTCATGAATTGAAGTTCAGAGTGAAAAGATTAAGGGGTTTTACGCAAGTAGTTAGAACACTGGAGGTGTGGTCAGGAGTACATGTAGTAAACATACAGGTATATTGACTTAGACTTTGGCCACAAATTCAGTAGTGGCTGTTGTTTGTTTGTGTGTGTGTACATGTATGTGATGTGAGTTTCCGTGTTGTGAGAAAACAACTGCTAAAATCCTGTAATTAGACACCAAATGTGTATTGAAACATTGGCAACGTCAGATTGCCATGTTTCATGCATAGCATGTGGAAAAGGTCTTTGAAATTCATCATTGAATATTGATGGGAAACCCAGTCGTTTCCTGAAGATTTTGCTTGAAGAGTGAAGAGTCTATAATCATCTTTACAAGTAGGGTAAAGCAATGGAGGCAGGATCAATTCTACTCGGGTATAATTCTGGTACATTAGAACGATATTGAGTTACCTGGGATCGGATTGTCCCTTGCCTTGAACAATTGCCCGATGATTATTTCATGCCACATGCCTCAACTCCTACCCAAACACTTACAAACCCTAATTGTATTCTGAAACTGGAAGGGGCCCAAATGCAACCCTAACCCCAACTCTTTGTCTTCTGAGATATTGTCACTCGGAGCAACTGTTGCCGGAGCAAAGTGTCACTCACCGGGCCATGGGGATGGTGTTGGCAGAATCGTCAGTCAGTACAGTAACATGCAGCCGTAGGAAATTACCACAGGGGCTTGAGGGCGATTTAGCCCAAAAACATTACAAAATGGCGGTGGGTGGGGGGGGGGAGGTTGGTTTGGGAGGGACGGTTGGCAGTCATAGTTAGTACGTAAACTAAACATGCAGCATAGGAAGTACACAGGGACTGAGGGCAATTTAGCCCCCCAAAATAACATAAATTAGCCCCCTAAAATTCACAAACAGCTCTTCAAATTTCCTCATAGGGTTCAATGGTTGTAGTAACATATAAAATCTACTAAATCAGGGCCAGTAAAGTAGCCCTTGAAAAATAAAATTATATTTTCTGCCCTGCTACAAGGCATATTTGGCATTTCATGTCAAAGTGTGATGGGACAGAGCTTCAGATGTGATACATTTTCAGTTTTAACAATTAGCATTGCCAAAGAATAAGTTCATGTTGCATTTGGTAGGTAGGTTTTGCTTAGAACTGTATGAATCAGCTTTCATTGCTATTCATTTTGAGGTGTCATGATTGAAAAAAAAACAAAGACTTGCAGCTCACCTGTTACTCTTCATTCATTTTGATCTTGGCTGGCCCAGGGTGCCAGGAATGAGTTCACTCCAAGGTCGCATGCCCAGGGCAAATTCAGTCAACATGTCATGGTGGATGGCAAGGGGCCTACGTAGAGTGATAATGGGTAATGTTGAATCACACCAGAAAAGTTACAGTGACACAACTTTTCACAACACTCCTTCACTTCTTTCAATTTCACTTTTTGCTAGAACTTGCTTCTCTTATTCTGCCTTCCATCAAGTCCCACCCCCCCCCAAAAAAAAAAAGAATGTGCGAGTTCTAAGAAAGTCACATTAATTTCTATTGCCAGTTCTTTTGCTCTCACTGAAGTGAAAACGTTGAAACTTGTGTATTTTTCTAGCTTTACGTGTACTAGTTGGCATTGTCAGAGCTGCAAGTTCTCCCGGATCTGCGGCGAGAATACTGGATTTTTGATCCAATCTCCCGTTCTCCACGAACCCCGATGCAAAATTCTTCCCGGATAATCAGGATTTTAACTGTTAATTGTAAATATTCGTGATAAACGACTTGAGATTTTTGATTATTTCCAACTTTTCTAAACTTTCCCCGACTTTTGCTTGTACCTTTCTATCCATCATCGCGTCAATGAACGATCACAGCTTGCTAGTCCCACATTAAATCGCACGTATTGATCAGTGCGCGATCATCAGCTGAGACTGGTAATCTGTTTGCGTGCATTCCCTGTGTATGATGCACACAACCACACTGCGCGTAAATGGTCGCAAGCTCTAAAGACTGGTGTAATCCCAACCGCAAAGGTACTTGCAGTCCTAGTGTATTGCACTATAGTATACGCAAAATATACAACATTCACATGGCCGGCCCGGTACTTGTTGTATAACAAACGATCGTAGAGCTGCTGCGAAGCCGCTAGCGGCGCTATAAGTCTTTCTGGTATTAGGACGGCCGGGCCGCGTTCTGTGTATAGACGGTGCGGCAGAGAACGACACTTGTTCGTAGAACAATCGAGAATTTTTTTGAATAACAGTAATGTAATAATTTTGTCATTCAAAGTGATTGTGTGGTGAGTTTGTTGTGGTATAATTTGATGATTCGAGGACATAGTTTGGGTTGAATGTTGATCAATGGTGGTTCTTGTGTTTGTTGGTCTTGTGATCTGTGATGTTTTCTGTTCACTCGTGAGTCGTGTGTTCCTGCTGTGTTCGTTTTTGTATGTCATCTACTACGTGGTATGTTGATGCACTGTGCAATCGGCCTGGTGGGTTATGGTGTTCAAGTTTTTTTTAACTGTTTCGTTGTCGTTTCAGAGCAATTTGTTTGGTCAATTTCTTGTAATTTTCTGCTTACAAATAGAGGTATTTTCATGTTAAATGCATTCTTGTATGAATTATTTCAAAAATCATTTTCTTTTAACATGTTTAACATAAATCTACTGTATTGCCTGAAGTATACATGTATTTTTAGTCAATGACAATTCATGAAATCTCTCTAACAATAATATGCATTTTATTCATCTGCTAACACCAACAGTTTTGATGGTTTAGACAGCTGTCGGTTACTATCAAATGTTGTTTCTTAATGTGTTTTGCTACACAAAACTCCCACCCGTGGGACAACGTCCCGCCGCTCCCTCACAAAATCGTGCCTCTGCGAAATCTTCTGGATTCTATCATCTCAATGTTGGCAGCTCTGT
>JZLH01S0081109.1:34578-48333 GCA_001188425.1 Eucidaris tribuloides | reverse complement strand
ACAGAAAATTTTAAGAACATTACAACTCGCCGTCTACTATAATCTTAAATAGTGTCTTTATCCCATTTCCTTGTCCCGTTTGCCAACAAATTCATTAAAACAGTAAGAAGGCGTTATAAATTTCTCTTAATCCGCTATTATATTTATTCATCTTTATTGATTAGAATCGCTTAATATATAACAATGAAATAAAGATGTAGCATAAAAACCCAGGTCAGAGAGTTAAATTGTAAAACAAAAATTATGTTTCTGCAGGGTAAAAAAAAATACACATCACAATACAATTTTGTTACAATCACGATTTAAACATAAGAGAGTAAACTTACTTGTTGATACAAAATAGATAATTATTGTATTGGTCGACATTATATTGCACTGCCCAAATGTAAAGTTGTTTAAGTGATTGACTCTGTTTGTATGTGTGTGTGTGTGTGTGTGTGTGTGTGTGTGTGTGTGTGTGTGTGTGTGTGTGTGTGTGTGTGTGTGTGTGTGTGTGTGTGTGTGTGTGTGTGTGTGTGTGTGTGTGTGTGTGTGTGTGTGTGTGTGTGTGTGTGTGTGTGTGTGTGTGTGTGTGTGTGTGTGTGTGTGTGTGTGTGTGTGTGTGTGTGTGTGTGTGTGTGTGTGTGTGTGTGTGTGTGTGTGTGTGTGTGTGTGTGTGTCTGTGTGTGTCTGTGTGTGTCTGTGTGGGGGTGTGTGGGTGTGGTTGTAAGGGTGTGTGCGTATGTGTGGATGTTTATATCTGTGTGTATGTGTGAGTGCGTGCAAGTGAGGTCATTGACACATAGTTTTGTGTATTTGTATGCATGTGTGATTGTTTGTATGTGTTTTGCCCATGAGTGTACGAGTATACGATACCCCCTCGCAAGGTCCGAAAACTGCAAATTAAATAGTCCTAAATCGAACCCAACGCTCACCTACAATGTGGCAAATAAGGACTTAATGATATTGAATCCATTCGCCTCTTTGCCTCCTCCACAGGGCGGAGTAATAACCATTGATATCCAGTGGAACTGCAATCTCGATATGTCAGCCAAACAGTGTATACCCAATTATCGCTTTGTCAGAGCCGATGAACAAAACGCCAAAATAGCCGGTGGCTTCAATTTCAGGTAATATGAGAAATACATGGTTGTCTATGTACTGGTGGCATTCTTTGCTTGCTTGCTTCGTTTCTGAATGTTTTCCTATAATGTCTTGCTACATTCAAACTGTTTCGGCCTTTTGGTTCTGCACTATTATTTTAAGGGGAAATCTAGATAATGTGTATGATTTTTGGTCAGGTGAAAACGCGAAAATTGATAGTGGCTTCAATTTCGGGTAACATGAGAAATACATGTTTGTCTACTGGTGGCATTCATTGCTTGCTTACTTCATTCTGAATGTTTTCTTCTCTTGTCTTGCCACAATAAAAATGTTTCGTATTATCGGTTGGCTACTATCATTTAAAGGGGACTTCCAAGTAATGTGTGTAAATTTTGGTCAACTGTTACATAAATCAGTTATAATGCGTACAATTTTTCCGACTTAATTTTGGTTAGGAGCAGGAATACAAATGCTTTGAAAGATCATGAAGTGATAATACTGAACAAAGATACTGCCATATTTATTTATTTATTTATTTATTTATTCACGTTTTATTAAAAAAAAATACAGGGTAAGCCTCATTCAAGCCAGAGGCCTGCTTTTCAAGAGAGCCCTGTATATAAATACATAATTGCATAATACAGTTCTATTAACAGACTCAATAAGTTATGTGACAATATATTTTCATTACAATACTACTAATATAGCAAGTTAATCCGTGAAAAATTTATGCATGCCTCCCTCCTTATTCTGTTCCAAGCTTTTCACGTATCTTAATGTTCAATGCCATTTGTTATGAAATTCTAACCCGTTGTGATTCCTCTTCCCGTTTACGTTAAATTATCAAACGTTGTTCAAATTGTCAGTAATTTTATAAACAAAATTGACAAGAAGATCTAAAAAATAATCTGGAAATTCATTAAATTTTAAGATTTGTTGGACCCTCCCCCCAATAATTTTGAAATCCTGATAATTTTCTAAAAGGCATTGCAAAATTTGTTGAAAAGGCAGTGCAAAACACTACAAAACCATTAAACTTAACACAAAAAATACTAACAAGCATACCCAGTTTTCAAATTTTGGGTGCGGGCCGAAATTTTTGAAATTTTCAACTTTTTGCCCCCCCCCCGGCCCCCATCGACGCCCCTGTATCACTGGACGCCAAGAAATCAACACCATTGAACAATTCACCGATAAGTACTTTGATAACCCTGGTGGCGTTAATTTTGACCCCGGTTTTTTGCCTTGATTATCTCGTCTTTTATGTTTTGTAACCCTTCTTTGATTGTAAAAACGATTGTTAAAACGATTTCCTTTTAAGTTTCTTCAAGATTGTGAGTGTATTTTGCTATGTCCATATAATATTTCATATAATAGTATCTTCTAGTATGTATTTATTATGTATTTCTTTGTACTTAAATATAATTTATTTACTCTTTTCTATCCGACACCATTGTACAAAAATTACAGAACTTATGGAATTGCAACATATTCATCAAAGTCCTCAAATAGGCGTACTGTTTGGACATTTCAAGATTCGATTTAAGCGTTTGACTGGGACAATATTGGGGGCGGGGGATAAGTCAATATCTTTCTTGTAAGAACTACATAAGTAATGTTCAAGTTTCAAAGAAATGTCACATTATGACCTTAAAGGTAAATAACCTGACTGGAGGTAGTCCTCAAATTGGGGTACAACTTTTTTAGAATCAAGTAAACTATGCAAGCATTCTACTGTGAAAATTTTGTTGCCAAAGATTGACTCATTTTAAAGAACTACCATCACTATGGTTTGTGACTGGCATATTGGTGTGCAGCTTTCTATGGGATTAATTTCTATCGGGGGACGAGAGAAATTCAGCGAGGAGATACACTCTAGCTGGTGTATGCCCTGTAATATCTTTCAACCAGTTTGGTTCTAGAGGCATTTTTCTGTTATTCTGTAATTTCCACATTTTCGTGTAAAACTGATCGAATAATAAATGGAATTTCAGGAATAAAATGTTAAGAGAGTAAACTTACATGTATACTAAATGGAAGAAAAGTTTGGAAAGTCAATTATCTACTATTCATGTTTTGGTGTTGTTGTTGATGTTGTTTATTTACAACTGAAATGATTTCATGTACAATGGGTGTATGGCCGCACTAAGCACTAAGTCTTGGTAATAGGCTAAATAAAACATAAACGTGTCATTTTCTTTATTTAACACGGCTTACTTTTTCTTGATCACGAAAGAAAAAAATATTTATGACATTTTCCTAAGAAGAACGTTTATGAGTTGACAAAACTATGGCATAGTCTCAGAAACTTGTATTTTCTTTCTTTTATTTTCTGTCTTATTTTTATATTTTTTTTATTTTCTTTCTTATTTTTATATTTTTATTTGATTTCGAATTTTTACCTCGTGATACCCATATTTTGTTTGGTCCTGCCATACACCCTTGTTGTTCTTAGTTTAAGAAACCTTGCATGTATACTTCCAAGAAGCCGAGCTGAAGTGACGTTACGTCACGTATCGTTACCGTAACCATGACGTTGAGGGGGTGTACACTTTTTTGGGTTTAGTATATCCCTTCACGATTACAGGGTCTGCAAAAAGATAAAAATGCAAAACATCCTTCCATAATTTTTCGATTTTTGTCAGTAAAAATGGTTTGTACCAGACGGATACGTGTATGTGCGTATGGACTTGAAAGACTGTCTACTAAGCACACAAACCGACAACTCCACGCCGTTTCAATTGCAGAGTTGTGTATCCCCAAACCACCCTGTTCTTTCCAGAACTAATTGAAATTTAATTGAAATTGAAATTGAAATTTTGATTAACTATAACGTGTAATCTATTTATATGTTGACTTTGTATGATTGAGAAATGCCTCACAGTTTGGGAACACTCCTGAAAACTGGCGCCAATTTTCCTGAATGTACCCAAAATGATCTTTTTGCGAATATTTGGCCAAGCCGAGGCCGGTCGGTTCGGGACCCTGCGGACATGGTCACGGTGCCCTTCGATACGGGTCGGTTTACCCGTCACTTCAAGCCAATGAATCAGGTCTCACTTTTCCCAGATTTGGGAAATTCTACAGACTAAACGGCACAGAGTATCGGGACCTGACCAAAGCCTACGGGATCCTGTTCCAGGTCAAGATCACGGGAGTGGCGGGAAAGTTCGACATCGTACCCCTCATGCTGAACTTCGCCTCGGGAGTCGCTCTTCTGTCATTGGTGAGTGGACAAGCAGTTTGCATGATAACTTTCCTTCCGTATATCATTTTGATTCCACATACCGATATAATTGTCTATTAGCCTGCTGGAACATATGTGTTGTTTGTTGTTGTTTATGTTGTTGTTGTTGTTTGTTGTTGTTGTTGTTGTTGTGGTGGTGGTGGTGGTGTGGGTTGTTGCTTGGGTGGTGGTGGTGGTGGTGGTGGTGTGGTGGTGGTGCTGTGGGGGGGATGGTGGTGGTGGCGTGATGGTGATGATGGCGGTGTGTGGTGATGGTGATGGTGATTGGTGGTGGCAGCGGTGGTAGTGGTGATGGTGGTGGTGGTGGTGGTGGTAGTGGTGGTGGTGGTGGTGGTGTTTTATGAATGTAGAGTTCTTGATTGATAGACGTACATGGTCGAAATTGTCATCTTTGTGTGAAAAAGGGTAGCAGGGAATCTACAACATAACCATTCACATAAAATACTGAAAAATTGTTAGTACTTTGTTCATTTTCTGAGGAGTTATGTGCATTTGGCTGCATGCAAATCAGGACCTCAACCTTCAAAACGATGTTTTAGTTTAAAAGTTATCTTAACGCGGCCTTTTCATTCGTGTGGGTATATGAGTGTACCCCATCCCCGAGAGGGAGAACTTAGATTTGGTTTGGACGGGGTGTGCAGCTCCAGGATAAAATCCCATAGCCATTCCTCAGGGTCATTTTTAAAGAAAAGGATACCCATATCTCAGGATTTCTTTCTTAAAATACAAATTCATGTTTAAGGGTTTCGAACCCAGGTTTCGAATATATTTTCACTTAAAAAACATACCGAATACACAAATTTGTCTTGTATCAATTACAATTTCAGTTTATTTTTCATATTTCTCAAAAGAATGACATTTGTAAACAATATAACAAGCATACAATGCATTTGGGACCTATTATATAAGGATTTTTCTGTCTGAAAAACGGACCCATGTCTAAGGGTCTCTCGTAAAAAAATACCCATTGGAGCGGCACATCCCCGTACACCACGTAAAAACGTGAGTTACTCCCCCCCCCCCGTCCCGATGTATATACCAAATGTCTGCGCACGAGTGCACGCGGGTATACCGAATGTGTAATTGCATAGGCGGAAGTGAATCACTTTGTAAGATGTAAGAAGTACGTCAGAAATTAAATGAATATTCTGCAATAATTGTACTTTAATAAATAGGTACTTCAGCACATAAATGCAAGTTTATCCAGTGACTCCATTGCATTATTAGAGCCGAACTTGCCGACCAAAATTGATCACATTTTTCACACACAATTTAGTTGATCGTCGGTTGAATAATTTGTGAAATAAATACAGTCTCTCGGGACAGTAAAATCGTTTTCATCTCGAACTACATGAATGACTCAACACCATTGGTTTTTTTCTTGTTTTTCGGATGCATTTTGTTGGTTCTTAAAAACCCCATGGAGATTACAGCAATTGAGCATTATTACATGAATGACGTATTTCTAATGCTTAATAATTCATACTATAAAAAGTTCTTATTTTGTAGTGCACTGATTTACAACTGCCAGATTGTTTAATGTGTCTCCGATGTTTGGAATCATAAAAAAATGAGCGAGACTCAAGCGGAAACGAAAAATCAGATGATGTTACGTCAGAGAAAAGTAGGGCCTACTGGTTCTTTTTATCAAATGTTTCCAAACTAATTTTGATGACGATATGAATGATATTTGTAATAGCTTACAAAGTTCCAAGAAAATACACATTTTTGTTGTTGTCGTTTTCACTATCATAAAAACTTGTTCAGGTGGTAACCTCATTCAAGTATTAAAGTCACAGGCTAACATTGACCACAGTTTTAAAAAATTGTGAGCTACATATAATCTTCCATGCTCTAAGTGCCTTTGGTAAAGTCTAAAAATGAAGCCCTGAAAAAATTGTACTTCAAAGTGATGATTTGGTGCTTTAAACGAATCTTTCACCTGCCCATTTCCTCCCATAGACTTACTGTGTGTAGATCTGACTAATTTATAATCGGGTTGAGTACTAATTGCTTATTCATGGATACCATGGCAGGGGCTGCATAACTTTCCAAACTTTGGTATTCTAGGGTGGTCATTTGTTCTGAAGAGTGAAGTTTGTCTTTGTTTGATCTTCGAGTGCGTGTGTATTTTGCGTTAGTGCGCGTTTGTGGGGTTGTATGTAGATATGTATGTATGTATGCATGTATGTATGTATGTATGTATGTATGTATGTATGTATGTATGTATGCATGTATATATGTACGTATGTATGTATTTACGTACGTATGTATGATCTTCGTATGTATACTCTACTGTACATGCTTGTATGTAGGTATGTACGGCGTATTGATATACAAATAATTGTGTGCGCGCAATAATTGTGAGAAAATTGCCGAAAGCATTCCCCCTGAAAACCAGCTGACCTTTCCTCTGTGTGACTTCCCAATTATCGCATACCTTATCCGTTTTTCGTTTTACAAAATGAACCAATTTATCGTGGTTATTAGTCTGGAATCAAGACCAATTTGATGACCCGTCTTTCCAGAATAGTTGAGCTGTGGATGAGCCTGATGCGATTGGTACACGTTTTAATATAAACACCGTTGATTCCTTTGATGCTGAATGGATATTGGATTGGGATTTTGTTTATTTTTCTGTGATATCATGTGATCATAATGGTTTTCTGTTCAGATTTATTTCCATTATTTCCCAGGATTGGTGGTTTATATTAATTTTGCAATGAATGCTCAGTGTCTGTAGTTTATATTATTCTTGGTTATAATATTTTTTGTCATATTAGTGTTGTTTTACAGTGATTGCTCCTGTTAATTTGTGGTTAAGTCGATTATGTTTTGTCCAGAAATAATTATGCATTTATATGCCTTAGTTACAAATATGAACGTCATTTGAGTGTTTCCACTCAAACACATGGCATATAATACTATTTGATTGCGTTTTGATTACAAAATTTGCTTTTATATGTTGTAGTTTCGAATAAGAACTGATTACAGGTGAGTCTGTCTTAAAATGATCAATTGAAATGTCATTACCAAAAATGAGATGACATTGTGTCTTACAATTGATTTAAGGTATTACAAACTATAAACACTATTAACTGTCGATTAGTACCATACAAAAATGTGTTCTGACATCCTCTTTCGGTCAATAAAGGGGGAGGGGTCCATTTTACAAGAAGGCACACACCCATTACTTCGTAGTGTATCTCCTGTACAGTGTGATATACAGTATAGTTTCAAGGCTTTGTCTTGTTGTTCAGCGCATTTCTCGGTTAACAGATTTGCGTCGCATATAAATAAATCACTTTAGTGTCTCCCTTGAAGGTCGTAATACTGTATAGTCCCAGATTTAATCACCACGATAATTCAGGACTAAACGCCGGTGCATTTAGATCACCACTGATTGAAGATTATTATCAGGATGCTGGGCTTAAGTTTTTGAATGCAGAAGAAAAAGCACATCAAGCTAAAAGCGACAGGTTTCTGGAATCTAGCAAACATGATGTCTTTTTGGTAGATTAGGATGTTGGCGACCAATGTTTTCTAGCAATATATATTTCAGAAATAAAACCGTCAACCTTAAACTTAAAAATAAAAACCTTACTGAGAAATACATTCCTTTCTTTTTTTCCGCGTATTCTAAGCTTGTTGACTAAGATATGAAATATTTCAATATGCTCTAAATTGAGATTTTCAGGCATTAAATTCTGAAAGAGGCCCTACATTGGGAGGGGGATCAACCATCCTCACACACCCTCTACCCGATCGGTCGTCCTGCTCCCACGCCAAGGAGTGCTGCTGCACCCCCGAAACTACTGACGGCCTAGCCGTTTTTGTAAAAAAAAATAAAAATAAAAATAAAATAAGCGAAGGAGTGAATTTTACAAGAGAGTAAATTTGGAGTAAGCTGGTGTGTTTTCCTCTCATCCCAAGTCATCTCTGAGGTCACTCCAAAATGAATGAAAACACACTAGTCATGTCCACTACAAATTCACTCTTAATTCACTGTATATTTACTCTTTTTCTAAAATTCACTCCTTAAAGAGTAAAGGTTTTCATTGAATTTCTAAAAGAGTACGCCCAAAACGTGTTTAACTGTTTCATAACTATATTTCTCCTTATTCCTTATGTTTGCTTACAGCTGTACCATGTAGCTTAATAAATTATTCTTGTTAATAAATCTTTGTGGGGGGTATGAAGTGGACACTCGTTTTGTGGTGGCCTACCTTTAATATCACCGGAGAAATTTAAAAGGGGCTTGTAAGCATTTCACGTGCTACAGTTGTCGCCTTCAAAGTTGTAGTCTGAGCCTGTCTTTTACTCTCGGATAACTAGCACAATATCGTCATCCCATTAATCATTAATAGAGTCGAAATACTTTCATCGCAGCCTCACTTCCTAATGTTACCACTTCCAATTTATTCGAAATGAAACCGATTATAACAAAGGACTCAACATTCTTCCATCACCGTGTCTCCGGAGCAGCCATGTGCAACTATGAGGGGGGAAAATAACGGCGGGAAAGTCACGACATGTACTTTCATGTAACTCTAGACGCTCTTGATCGATCATGGTTAGGTGAAACGAAATGTTGCCAGTGATTACATGTCTCCTGACATTGGCAACGCGATAAATACATCATGGGTGTATGGGAAGATGTTTTCGGATTAGGGTACTACCAGAATGAACGCGTGGGCGAAGCGGATACAAATAATACAAACCCACGTAGCTTCGACGGAATTCACGAAATCGTTGAAAATAAACCTGACTTAAAGACAGCCTGACTTGGTGGAAGACTATAATTGAAATTTTAAAGTTTCGAATTATATAGCGTTGATTTATCTACGATCATGCATTATGTATTTATGTATTATTAATGTTCAGCATTTAGTGGAATCAACGAATAGACAGAAAACTTAATATGAAACTTGATGCATACGTCGGTATAAAGTTTCCCATTACTCCTTTCCGATTGCAGAAAGTTCTTTGTGAAGATATTTTCCCGCCCTATACGAGTTTAAAAGTGAAAGAGCAAAATGCAATAGGAAAGCGACTGCCAAAGACAAATTCTTCTACCAAAACCGGGTTAGATTAAATTTAAAATTGCGCTTAAAGCGACAATATTTTGACAAACAGTTAGTCTCTGAACTGTTGTTGATTCTAAATACGAGGAAAACAGTAATAACGCTACAAATTGTGCTGCACAGAAATCACAATATCATCAAAGTATGAAGTAAATTGGTCGAAGTTCGTTCCGGAGATAAACATGGCAGGCCACGAAAAATGGGGTAATTGTATATTAGGAACAGTAAATGTCGTCTGCAAGGAAATTGTGTCGCCCCATCTGTTTGCATCGTGACGCCGGGACTTATGACCACCAATTAAATAACTACCTATATTTTCCTTCTCTGGCTAATCAGAAAATATTAATCACTTTTAATCTACTAAAACATTGCTCCCCTTTACCCTACTTCTTTGATATTTTGCAAAGCAGTAAAACTGAATGACAAATAACTCAATCATCAGTCTGTTTACAGATACATACATTAATCATCTTAGGAGCTGGAGAGAAGATACACAGTTTTTGACCAAACAATGCAACTTGTAATAAGCATTGCCGAAAATCTGTTGCGGTACTTTTCTGGCATCATTACAGCTTGTAAAATTCTCCCCACCTTCACAGGTGAGACCGATTCCCATTTTTAAACTTCATGTAGACACTTCATGGACACTTAGGAAAACAGAAAAACACAAACTGGAAGTATCTTAAATGCGAGTGTCTCCGGACGCATCGCTGAGTCAAACTGAGTGACAGAATAAGAAAGTTAACATCAGGCAGAGCTCCACATGGAACAAAACCATCCTAGAAATTCACGAAAGACAAACTAAACTGGTTGGACATGTCAGCAGGATCGCCTCATTCCCGACACCATACCAGGCTTACATGATATGACTTTGCAAGCGCAAAAGACCCCGCGGATCGCACCACTCAGAATGGAAAAAAAAGACCAGATCAGAGGCATCTCGAGCTATCACCTAATAAAGGCAAGAACATCAGGCCCAGAATAGGACACATTGGGAGAAAAGATTTGCGCACAGAAGGCAAGGGACACTCATCCGTGGCCACATAAGTCAGTCAGTGAGTAAGTCAAGTGTAGAAATATTCTATCTGAATTAAAATATGTTGAATTATTTCATATTTACAACCATTTCAGAACTGTTGTGATCCGTTAAAATGCAGTTGGAAACATAGAATTCTTCAAAGTTTAACCTACAAATTGCATCAATACCAACCACAATAGCCTCACGAGATATTTTTATATTTACGACAATTTCAGAACTGTGTGCTCCGTTGAAATACAGTTCAAGACATACAACAATTCTTCAAAGATTAACTTACAACTTGCATCAATTCGAAACCACAGCAGCCTCTACGAGCAATTTCATATTTACAACAATTTCAGAACTGTGTGATCCCCTGAAATGCAGTTTGAGACATACAATGATTTTTAGAATGTTAACCTAACACTTACATCAATTCCAACCCGGAATGGCTTTCATAATTTATGTTGAACCTGGCTAACAGATCCATCGTCGATTGCGAGGCATCGGAATATTTCACGAAGCAGAAAATATCGATATTACTTGAAATAATGAAAAGGAAGGATTTTAATCGGTAACCATTAAAGACTGATGAATCATATGTATTATTAATTGTTTGTTTAGCTGTTTCGTTCTTTCTTTGTTACTTTATTAACACCTTCAAACCATTTTCATTTAAACCGTTTTCACCGGGTTTCACAAATCATGTCTGTTATTGTTTATTTTCGTTGCTTTTTAACCCTATTATTGAGCCGAGTTTGCTTTTTATTTCCAGTAGTTGTATCAATTTGTCTTTCACGATGCAACGATCACGGTGATTATCTAATAGAAGTTGCCATAGTTGCATACCGCCTGTGTGACAGTAAAAAATTGTGGCTCTATCGAGCTAAACTTGCATCGACTTACATTGGACAGCGTTTCTCTTTCTGGAGATGAACTCGACAGGTTTGATCGTTACAATTAGTATGCATTCGACAATCTAAGTCCCGATGGGACATTTTCACGAGCGTCAAGCCGCCGACAAGCTCGGTGTTTCTAACACTTCGTCTTGGGGTCCGTTTTATTAGAGTTTTGTCGATGATAATTCTGGAGGCACGACCGTCTGCATTGCACAAGTGAACAACCTTCGCTTGTGATGTGTAATGATAGATTGTTGCTTGTTTTCACGAGAAATGTTGCCGAGGCCTTCTTTTTTTTCCTTTTCCTCCGCCATTTTCTTCCTTCACCATTCGTTAGATTTCTGCATGTTTGATTATAACTACAGTCTAACTTATGCTGCACATCCACCCATCTTCGGAAGTTCTGATACATGTATTTTTCATGATAGCATGCAATTCAGTCATTCTTTTCTCAGGTCCCTATGTTAATCCAAATAATTTATTGACAGCTCACACATTGCTGCATGTCCTTGCTAAAGAAATTCTATTTTTGATAAAACCGTATACTGTTTCTTTTATTCTTGCTGCTTGCTGTATTTCTTCTTCATTCTTTCTAGGACTGGTTACGAATTAAAAAATCATTGGTCTCTATTATTTTATTTGTCTATCTATCTTAACCGAAAAATCAATGCAATATTCTAATACTTCATCTAATCCTTTCATAAATATGATACACTGGCTCCTTCGTCTATTTGTCTCATCCTTCCTGTTCTTCTTTTTTTCTTCTTCTTCTTCTTCGTCTGAGAGTACAATCAAGCTCCTGACGATAAACTCTCAATCATCTAACTACGTCCCATTCAAAATTACACCGATTCATTGCAATGAAGATATCGTAGAGGTACGTTAAGTGATTTATGTAGGTCGTTATGTTGTGTTGATAATTGCCTACCCTAGCTTAATGTTCATCATTAAAATCTCTATGTGGAACATGAATTTCAACATTGTGACAGTAGCTTATTACTTCCGTTACTGACTCGTTTGTAAATTATTTTTTTCTTCAACTAGAACAACGATCTCATGATGAAAATGAAAGATTTCATTTCCGGTTTAATGCTAGTTTGTGCTGAAAGTCGTAATTGACTCCCAATTTTTTCATCTTTTCACGTTCTCCACGCAAGAAATGGAACGATAACATTTTTTTAAATAAAAATTAGGTGCGATATTTGTCAATTCTCAGGAGCAGCTTTATGACTCTCTGAGTAACAATGTTTAACATAATGAAGGTTCACTTACAAAATATATCAAACTTTTATATCTGAACCTATCCTGCTGATGTTGTTTAAACAGATAATAGTACTCCCACATCACCCCCACGCCACTTCCACTACCACTACCACTACCACCAGTACCACTATTACCACCACCCACCACCACCGCAACAACAACCACTGCCACCGCGCACAGCCACCGCTGCTTCTGATGATCCTATATTGCTGCTGCAGCGACTATGATATCACCTGATTCGTATTTTCACAATAATGAACAGATAAGAGGCTTAAGTGAACAAATGGACTAGGGAAAATATAATTGTTAGTACTATGGTCCTTCCCAGGAAATATCTAAAACATACACAGACATATACACACAAACATAATCGTCGTGCGCCTGACAGAAAGTCGTTAGTAAATGCTCTAAGCAAAATGGCGTTGACACTAAATTGCCTCTAACTTGAAAAAAGGGAAACTTATGCCATATTTCTGCCTAATACACTGAATAAACTACCTTATAAATCACAATACTTTAATTTCATGTGAAATAAACCAGTTTACTGTTAACGACATTTTGCTTATAGAGCATTTGCTAACGTCTTTATGCCAGTGCAAACGCACTCGAACGCTCACACGTTCACGTGTGTGTTGGTGTTCGTGGCGTTGTCTCAGTGTGTTTGCCTGAGTCTGTGTGTGTTTTACAAATTATCGGTATTTTCACTCTCTTGTTAAAATTTTACCAATCAATATCCTAGTTTGATTGATAGATCCCATTTTCCACACCACCTATATTTTGTAATGCATTGAGCGTAAGGAAATTTTTGCTCTTCACGTATGAAACTTTCAAGGGCATACTGTCACACAGGAAGTCTTCTGTCAATATTTATCTGCTTTTCTTGGAAATCTTCGGCTCCACTTTATGCATACTGCAGCATGTTTCAATCAATCATGTTAATTACGTGTATACACTATTAAAGCAGGAAACTAGACAGCCGAGCGATTGAAAAGAGAAGATCAATATCCTTACTCTTCCTATTGGATGATCGTAAAGTGGCGATCAGTAAATACCATTTCACACCGTCTTAAAGATGTACGGTCTTTACTGTGCCCTTGGGGTTTAGAGAAATGCTTCGTTGATCCGCCGTTACTTCAACATGAACTTGTAATGTTTAAGGTA
>JZLH01S0081109.1:14654-32154 GCA_001188425.1 Eucidaris tribuloides | reverse complement strand
TCTCAAAGGGAGAACTCTCCAAAATGAAGAGAGATCACGATTTTTATTCTAGATTCACTCTGAATTAACTCTGTCTGACTTTTTTTCAGAAATTTACCTCCTAAAAGGGTAAACTTTTTATGCCTCCGCAACGAAGTTGCCGGAGGCATAATTTTTCGGTTGTCGTCGTAGGGTCCGTCGTCCGTGTCGGTCTTCGCCGTGTGACGTCGTCGCGTTACGGTTTGTTACCGCGATAAACTTAGAACCGATGGGATTTGGATTAATAGGACGGAAGTATGTACTATGAGCCACCAATGAACTGATAGATTGTGGAGCTGAAGGCAAAGTCAAAGACGGCCTTAAATATGTCTGATTGGGTCGTTACGGATAATTGAGAGCGGCTTGGTCGGATTGTCAATGTATTTGGGTGTAAGTATGTATTAGAGGCACAATGAATGGATTGATTTTGGGGTGAAAGGTCAAAGGTAAAGGTCAGCTAATATGTCTATTATGGGCGTCGTTACGGATAATATGATGAAGCCAATCGGATTTTGTGTACTTAGGACAAGTATGTATATGAGCACAATGAAATAGATATAGATTTTTGGAGGCTGACAGGTAAAGATTCAAAGGTCAGGGCTTAAATAGTTGATTTGGGCTAGTTATGGATAACTGAGAGTGGCTGGTGGATTGTGATGTACTTGGGCGAAGTATTGTATAGGCACAACGAACTTGATTAGGATTTTGGGCTGAAGGTCAAAGGTCAAAAGGTCACGGAGCTTAAATATGTATGATTGGGGCTCTTACGCGATAAAGTTGAGAAACCTGAACGAATTTTGATGTAACTGACAAGTATTACTATGAGCACAATGGAACTGATGTAGATTTTTGAGTCAAAAGGCAAAAGTCACGGAAAAGGCTTAAATATGTTCTGATTGTGGGCTTTGTTAGGATAAACATGAAGAGCGGGACTGTCGATTCTCATGTAACTTGGTGAAGTTGTATTATGAGGCACCAATGAAGGTGATTATGATTTTGGGGCTGAAGGTCAAAGTACGGCCTTAAATATGTTTGATTTGGGCTCGTTACAGCGATACTTGAGAGCGCTGGTCGGATTGTGAGGTAACTGGGTGAAGTATTATTAGAAGGCAACCAATGAATGATTAGATTTGGGCTGAAAGGTCAAAGTCGGCTACATATGTCTGATTTGGGCTCGTTATGCGAAATAACTTGAGAGCAGATTGAATTTCATTTACGGGTGAAGTATGTATTATTGGGGCACCAATGAACTGATTATTTTGGAGTTCAAAGGTCAAAAGTCGAAAGTACCGACTTAATATGTCTGATGTTGGGCGTTAACGCGATAACTTGGAGAGTGCTGGTCGGATTGTGATAAACTGGGTGAAGTATTTATTATAAGGCACCAAATAAATGATAGATTTTGGAGGCTGAAGGTCAAAGGTACCGAGCTAAAATATTTCTGATTTGGGCTCGTTACATGATAACTTGAGAAGGTGTAGATTTTTATGTTATTTGGTGAAGGTAAGTAATTATGAGGCACCAATAAACTGATAGATTTGAGCTCAAAGGTCAAAAGGTCAACCGGGCTTAAATATGTTGATTTGGCTATTGCTGTGATAACTCGAGTATGACTTTCCGATTTGATTAATTGGGAGAAGTATGTTATATAAGGACCATTTACTGATTCGATTTTGGAGTGAAAGTCAGAGGTCAAAGGTCATGGCCTAATATGTCTGATGTTCGCTAATTACCGGATAATTGAGAGGTTAAATGATATTCTGTAACTTGTCAAAGGTCAGATGGTTATCATTATCTTATTCATCTAATTGGTCTTGCTACAATGGTAATTGAAGCTTTTTAAATAAATCATTGGTGGGAGTCAGGCTTGGCGGAGGCATAACCCATGACTGCGAGTCGAATGCTCTAGTTTTATTTTTGTTTTAAGAGAAGTATTCTGTAGAGCCTTTGCGACGTTTGAAGTAGAGGTTTTTTTCTGTGATGTCACATACAGCGACTGCAGAGGTAGTTCAAAGACCTTCCGCAAACAGTGCTATAAACAGTTATTTGTATTATGCAGTATGTATGTTCGTATGGAGTTTTGTATGAATGTTGTACGTACCATGTGTAAATGTATGTAGTGTATGTATGTATTAACGGAGAATGAAACCCAGACATCTACTTGCATTCAGAGAAAAGATAACAATAAGAGAAAGAACATGGTGAAAGTTTGAACAAATTCGACTGAACCGTTCAAGACTTATAAATGTTCAAAGTTTACATAATCCTTATGTATGGAGGATTCTTAAATTAGCAACACTACCACTTTTGAGATGAAAGTGTGGAGAACTCCCCATTGGTTTTGTACACAAATTTTCACAAATCTACGTTTTTCTGAAATGTTAGTTGTGAAGGTAATCAAATTCTTGCAGAAAACATGTACAAATAATTTTTGCTAGGACATACTTGTACAACAAGCAAGAGGCAATCAGATATTTCATAAAAAATGAAAATAAGTGAAAATTTGTGTACAAAGCCAATGGGGAGTTCTCCACACTTTCTTCTCAAAAGTGGTAGAGTTGCCAATTTAAGAATCCTCCATAACAACGATTAAATAAACTTTGAACATTCATAACTCTTGAACATTTCAACCAAATTTGCTCAAACTTTCACTGTAGTATTTCTTTTATTGTTCTGTATTATCTGAGTACAGGAATATGTCTGGGTTTCATTCTGCTTTAACGTATATGTGTATGTATGTATATTTTGTACGTCTCCGTATCACTCACACGCCGGGATGTATCATTACTTTAACCCGTTGGCGACTACAAAGGAGATATCTCGGGCTAGGGTCTATGGAAAAGACGCGTCATATTGAAATCAAATCGTCTCCAAGGGGTTAAGAATGTTACAAACAGAATGAACCCATTCCTGTAAAGACACTATTATAACATTTTGGAAGCCCCATTTAAAAAAAAAGTCAAAGTTTGATATAATTGACAGTGTTTGAATGGACAAATAAACACCCTAGAACGCAAAACTGTAAACAGTTATGCTGTGACTCGTAAAATAATATGTACACATGAAGATCGGCACATGGATAATTGTCAGGTAACGGAAATTCTACAACACAACAGTTTAAAAAATGGAATGGTTGCTCGATGATTTTCAATTTTTATAAGCACTTAGTGATCGTTTTGAACTGCAAGTTTTTCGGGGCTGCCTGTTTAGACCGTATCAGAGACACTGGTAGCATGGGTATCACGTAGCTTGGTTTTTAAACCGGTAACATTGTTATACAATGCCTTTAATATTCAGAGGAAAAAAACCCACAGCAGTTTTTTATTAGCGCGAGTCCGCTCCTCCGACAGCCGCCGTGAACATGGCCAAGGCTATATAAGCTTGTATCTGTTCAAAATCCCATGGGAGTCTCAGACTCCCGACAAATCAGCTTTGGATAATGTGAACGGGACATTTTATGCCTGTTGCATTTCTCTGCCGCCTCTTTACACACTGACTATCGAATTGTGTAACCTTGCTTTTCTGCGTTTGCGTCTGATGCACACAACATTTTGTAACATGAAATAAATCAGATACAGACAGGCTGTGAATAATCGGTTAAAGAAAAAACAGGAGGAGCTTCAAGTATTGCTGTATCTTTAACTAAAACATGTTGAGAAACCAACACATTGTCAGTTGTGTGTCAATCGCGTAAAATACATGACCTACATGTATGTAAGATGAATAACAGGCCAATGTTTGTAAATGAGGGTAGACAGGAGAAGTTATGCCGGGATTGGAGGTTTTTTTTGTGTGTGTTCCTGTTAATGTTTGCTGTCACATTATGTACTGTCAGAGTGTTCATGTATACGTGATCAAAACATTACTCTTACATTCCACTCACGTATTCGCCATGAAGCGTCTACAAATAAATGGTGGCCGACTGAAGATACATTGCGAGATCTACATGTAAATGTTTTCTGACTTACTAATTACCGAATGCCTGGCTCGGATTATGCGAATTTCTGACATTGTGTACCGTGTATACAGTCGTATAACCCCGTAGATCAATTGAACTGTAACTCACTGATGGGGGAAGCGGCGAGCTGTCAATTTGCGAATAGATTGTCGTACAGATACCACACGCAAGAGGTGCGTCAATGTGTAATGAATAAGACTGGGGCCGTTTCCACGGACGAAGGTGTTAGTGAAAGGCTCAAAGAGGGTAACATAAATGTAGGAGTTGCAAACGGAAAACATAAATTAGTCTTTGTAATACTTCAAGCAGTTTTAATATAATAATGGTTTCGGAGTCATGACTATGGCTATGTCTATTTCATGTCACAAGCATAAGACGATAATTTTCAGAGCTCAACGGATGCATACACTTGTTCTTGTTGTTTCTGATGATGTAAGGTTATCTTGCTTGGAGTGCAACATCGTTACATGTCACCTCTGAGTAAGTAAATGTTTAATGATACAAAAGGAAGTGATACGTCATAGCTGAACTGCGACTCAGGCCTACATGTATATTATCACACCTTTTACAGCGTCATTTAGTGAACCTCAGCTATGTTCTCTTGCAACACATCGTAAAAATGTATAATCGACCACACCACGCTGATTTTAAAAGGGAGACAATATTTCATTTCGAATCGAAGCTTGTAGGACAATCCCGATAAGAGAAACTACGTTGCCTGATTACTGTGACCCATATTTACAGTATTGATTATATGGAACAAATGCATGCCACATCTGATTTCAAATATTATTCATGACTCCTAAACTAACAGAGGAACACATTTTATATATCAGTTTTTATTCGAACTTGACATCCTCGCATGTGGAAACTAAATCTTGATGAATAAATTTAACTTTCAGGTACATCGTCATAAGTGTGTCTTCAGTGATTTAATTATTCGCGGTGACCTGTTTGATCCTGAAATATACATTTTAGTTTTATCAATAAAGTCATCGTATATTACGTCACTGTTTAATCGAACTTCCAAATCAAATCTCAAGCATATTTTACCATGTACGACCCTGTGAAAAATTTTATCTGAGTGTTCTGATTAACTTAACTAAGTATTACAAATTACCGTTGAATTTTGGCCATGTTACAAATTATTTCGTCCGAGAACGAATGTCAGGAGTGATAATTCATTTAATATGAGAAACATGGGAAGCCTCAATCAAACGGGATACCTATATTATTTTTAAGGACAGTTGAACATCATCTTAACCTTACAAGCAAAGAATTACACAGGAAACTGTTATGTATCGTGATAGTTTCAAATTAAACCAGCAGGAGGAATCAAGCAATGTATCTTAAGTGACATTCCACAGTTTGGAGATAAATTGATGTGCTGCGAGTTTTATCAACTTTAATTCAACCTGGATACTACTATTACATTATTACAACATTTAGACATGATTTGAGTTTGTTCTTTTTCTTTTGAATCGTGTACCCCTGTAGCAAATATCATGAATCTTCTTGTGACCTTTAACATTTTTTCCGCACTTAAATGATCTCCCCATTTAAGGAGGGGAACAACTGCAAGCTGTTGTAAAAGAAGTATGTTTATTTTTGTTCTTCACAACATTTACCTGTAATTTGTTATTTTGCAATGGCAAGAATATTCTTTAGTACAATGTTCGTCTGTGTAATTAATAAAATTGAGCACGTGATATTGATCAGAGCCCAAGTGATGAGGAGCCATTGAAAATAAAAATTACGACGATGATAGTACGATGTTGATGTTGTTGATAATGAAGATGAGGAGGAGAAGTCTGATGATGAGGATAAGGATGAAAATGAATATGATGATGATGATGATGATGATGATGATGATAGATAATAATAATAATAATAATAACGATCGTGGTGATGGTGATGATAAAGAGGAGGATGATCATAGGTAAAGCATCGTGGAGAATCTTTTCAAACCTGTTTGTCTAAAACCAAAGTTGGTGTTTATTCCTTTTGGACTGCTATTAATGGGTCTACGATGACCGTTAGTATATTCATATCTTTCGTAGAAAGCGAAATGATCAAATAGTACATTTTACAATACCTTTATTTTTGCAACTTTAAATGTGTCTGTCTCTGAATTTGTTGAAGCGCTTATGTGTGTGTGTGCGTGTGTGTGTGTGTGTGTGTGTGTGTGTGTGTGTGTGTGTGTGTGTGTGTGTGTGTGTGTGTGTGTGTGTGTGTGTGTGTGTGTGTGTGTGTGTGTGTGTGTGTGTGTGTGTGTGTGTGTGTGTGTGTGTGTGTACAGGTAAAGAATAACCAGCAGTCATTTCACCTTCTTTGTTTTCTGGTCACATGCACAGTCACACGGGATTATCAAAGGGCGTTTAAATATTTACAGCGTCGATAACATAATATCATTCTTAATTTTGAATAGTGTCCAAATTAAATGTAGCTAATAACAAGAATACTTCCGACGCCACGAGCGAGTGTACTCCATTAGATCATTGAAAACAGTGATGCATTGGTAATTATAAATTGAAAATACATCACACGCCAGTTTTCATTTCCTATCATTTCGCCTTTGGGTGAACAATGCATCCTCGCTAATCACACTGATTTATCTTATATCAAAACTCGTGACTTCTTGAAAATATCGTCCCTGGACTTGGAGACACTTTCGCGTGATAGTTAATTCTATGCCTTCATCAATTGTGTTAATCATTAAATTGAAGATGTGTTATAACTCAATCATTAGGCGACAGACTTCTCAATGCAGACCGTGGAGACCCCATCCGTTTCGCATTAAGCTTGAATTCAAATATCGGTGCATTTATTGGACTTGTCACAACAAGTCATTTTGCAGTCTTATATCACACTAAAATTCATTTTGGCGCACTGTTAAACCAATGCGAATTGCAACAAAATCTGAAATTTTAATTTTGCCAACTTTCCTAACCGTGTTTCAGCCCAAATTAAACATAATGAACAAATTGATTCTGCGTTAATATGTAATAATCTGGATATTAAAGATCGATTTTGCACCCTGTGGTATAAAGCTAGTTTATGTATGTTTGTGTGTGTGTGTGTGTGTGTGTGTGTGTGTGTGTGTGTGTGTGTGTGTGTGTGTGTGTGTGTGTGTGTGTGTGTGTGTGTGTGTGTGTGTGTGTGTGTGTGTGTGTGTGTGTGTGTGTGTGTGTGTGTGTGTGTGTGTGTGTGTGTGTGCGTGCGCGTTCATATTGTATAAGGAAGAGCAGAAAGAAAATAACAGTGACCGAATATACATTAGATGGGAATGTATAAGATTTGTCAGAGATTAAAGGTTAATAGCATGATTTGAGGTAATCCCCATCTTGGGTTAAATTATACGAAAATCAAGTAAACTATGCAAGAATTCTGCTGTGAACATTCTGTGGTCAAATGTTGACTCATTTTAAAAGGACTCCCATCAGTATCCATTGTGACAGGCAAATTTGTTGTGTAGCTTTCTATGGGATTGATTTTTATCTTGGCACGAGAGTAACTGAATACTGGTATGTTCAGGCTTGATTCTCCTTCAGTTAACAAATTCAAGACAAAAGTGTATACATTGGTATATGTCCAAAGTCATTTGGTTCTTGAGACATTCTTAAGTGTTCCCAATCATGTCATTAGTTGTTAATCATGACCCACACATATTTTTCTCGGAATGTACACATGAAAAATAGCTGAAGAACATATTTTTCATCCACTGAATGAAAGGCTTACGGCCGTTTATCATTCCTTAACCTATTCAGTACCAAACGTAGAATATATCTGATGAAAGGCAATAAAGGTTGAGTTGCACGGATAATGAAATAATTACTAATTCGTGATCTACAAAAGCAAAAAGTTCAACTGTCTTTGTGTGTTGCTTGCTATTTTTTTTAGGGCGGGGGGATCGGGAAGTCACTAATGATATCTCATCATTGTCTTGATAGCTTGTCTTTCGAAAGCGGAAATGAAAATGTTGTATGAGCCTGAAAGTTATCTGTTTATTGAAGGGAAATAGTAAACAATCAACTCTCCCATTGAGTCATGTCTGATATTTCAATCATGTTTCAACTGAATAAGAGTCTCATTCTCTTTCGATAATCTAGTAAACTACCATCATCCTTGGATAATGGATACATTTTCTGCACCATTTTGAAGCTAATAACATTAGATATCATGTATTATAGAAAAAAGTAAAACATTGCTGATGGCTTTATGCAGAGTAATGTGCCGTGATCTGAATATTATGACAAACATCTGTAATACCACTAAACAGGAAATGTGTTGTGACGTCATCAGACTGAAAGGACGACCATGGATGAACACAGCAAATGTGATCAAAATGATTTGTAATGTGTCGTGTGTGCGTGAGAGTAAAGTGAAAGTGTTTTTTCACCTTCCGTGAGAAGTACGAATTCCAGCCACGAATGTTTATTGCAGTCGCATTAGCGTTTTCATCCTCTACTTTTAGCCATAAGGAAACAATGCACTCGGTGTTTCTGAATGTGACAAGAGCGATGAAACACTCAAATTTGTAACGAAAATTGTGTTGTGTTTAGATTAAAGGTTTCCTTTAGCTGTGTTTCCGGTTTAACAAAGTCTAGCTACATATTTCTCTACGCTACTGTTGTCTGTGATAAAGTCTGAAAATAATGCCCTCAAATACATTACTGTTCACTGTGCTTTAAAAATATGAAAATCAATGAGCTTTCATTCCAGTTTTCCCCGATAGACTGTTGTGTTGTAGAATTTAAAGAGAAATAGCATGATTACAAGCAGTCTTCGTTTGGAGGTAAAAGTATTCCAGGATGACTCGAGTACTCTGTTCAAAATTCTGCAGTGAAATTCCGTAGTCAAATGAGAAAGAAATTTTAAAACATTTACCATGAGAAATCACTGCAACAAGCAAATTTGTTGTACCACTTTGTACAGGTTTAATTTATATTACTTTAAATCAGTACTAATACTGTGTATCCATGCTCATTTCTCCTCGACTATACACTTAATACAAATCCTTCCAGCCTAGACGTATACACTCCAGTTAATGTTTCAACCATTTAGTTTTTGAGACATTTCCAAGTGCTCCCTATTATGTCATTGTCCTTTAAAGGCACTGTATAACAATATTTCCAGTTTAAAAAATCTGAGCTACATGATTCCCCATGGTACTAGTGGCTTTGATATGGTCTAAAAATGAAGCCCTGAAAATATTGCAGAGTAAAACAATCATTAAGTGCTTTAAAAAAGTGAAAATCATTGAGAGACTATTCCAGCTTTTCTCCATAGACTGCTGTGTTGCAGAATTTCCTATCGCCCGATATAAGATTAATGTGCCAATTTGTATCTGCACATATTGTACTAGTAACATCATAACTGTCCAAACTTTTGTGTTCTAGGGTGTTTATTTGTCCATTCAAACACCGTCAGATATGTCAGATAGCAAAGTTCGACATTTTTTTAAACGGGTCTTCCACAGTGTTATATAGTGTCTTTAAGTCCACAATCATTGATTTTCATTGCTTTGTAGTTATGATTACCATTAAATGTGAGATTTATTACTTGCTTTTTATCAAGCAAATTGATCTCAAGGCGACTAAAATCACACCACTGCATTTTGCACACTCTTTTGCACACACGAAGGTTCTGATAAATTCAGTGATCTGTTTGCACATGGCAAACTATAACTAAATTACGATTCATGTGCGCGTATAAAATAACATGTCAAATTGACCGCAACATGGCAGAAAGATCAACGAACATGCCAAAATACCGGAAAGGCTATGAAACAATCCGATTTAGAGAACCATGGCGAACAACAACGTCTAATGTTTGTGTTTTATCATCTGTAATCAGTTTATTAAAGTCAGTACGTGAGTTCATGTTACCTTCCAAATCAGACTGTTTATCAAAGAGTCAAGTTTGTTTTTCTGTCCTGACTGAATGATAGCACAGTTGAATGTTTAACTAATTGTCTACCATGGTGGATTTTAGGCACGATCTCAATTGTGCAGTGTTTTCTTTGAGTATTTTTAAGACGAACTAAGCAAATGGATCAAACATGTTATTTAATTAAAAGCCAGGACGACCCTGGCGTCAAGTTGGATTTAATGAAATTAGAACAATGAAGAAACATATGAATGATGAAAGTTTGGCGAAAATCCACCAAAACTTATGAAGTTTCAAAGTTTTTAATTATTTGACGTCACATACGGGCAGCTCACCATAATGTAATATTAATTCCGTAAATTGCCACTTTTTTATTGGTTCATGATAATTGAATGATTTTTCATAGAAACATTTATGAAATAATGTTTCTAATTATACGGTATATTGAATGCACAGGAAAGATTATTTTCAATTTTCTAAGAAAACGGTACTGTATGAAATTTGTACTACTTGACAATAGGGGAGGTGCTCGCATGTGACGTCACAAATTTAAAACTTTAAAAATCCATAACTCTCTCATTCTGTGATGAATTTTCGCCATTCTCTCAGTTTTTTGCTTTTATCAAAATCAACTTGACATCAGGGTGAACTTCCCCTTTAATTAAAATGACCCATTTTTGTTTCATTCTGATCTTCGTTGTGAACACATTTCCCCACTCAATGAACCTAACCTGAGACAATCGCAGGATTAACGTGACTTCAACTCTGAAATTGAACAATGAACTCGATAATTACGGTGTGTTTATGAATTATGTATCAGCCAAACAAGCAAATGACCATGATGAACAAACACATCAGTAACCAGCCTTCATGATACCGATAAATAAACACGCTAATTGTCCATTACCCGAGTGAGCTTTACCGTATATTCCTCTGAGTACCACCGGTAAACATCAGACCAAAGCCTTCGGCGTCTTCTCCGTGCTCAGATGCGCTAGCGTCCCTTACCCCCACCCTCTTAAAAATTGGAAATTATGACGAGTTTATAATATTAATGAATCCATCCGTAGGGCTCTTTATGTGTCCATAATACACGATTATTATCAACATGATGCAGCAGTACATTTTCATTTCACTTCAGCAACTAATTTAACCGCGTTTATTTTGCAATCGGAATGATTCTTTTCCGGGTAAAAAGCCAGATACTGTATACTGCAAACTTGACATGCGAATGTGATTAATCGGGTTATCTGTTTGTTGCGATCTCAGAGATAGATCTCCTGCTCATGATGTCTTGTTAAGAACTTTATGGAGTGTTTCTGATCAGCTCCGGACATGTATAGTTTACCTTGTTGAATATTCTGACTCTGGTCACCTATATGATGATGGTACATTAACCACACACGTATTCTCCACCCTTAAATTCACGATTGTGATGTACGTTTACTTATAGAACAACTAGCACATAATCTGTCATTTTCCTTCACATGAACAGATTTGTAATGGATGTTGGAGACAGTTAGGTTCAGTCAAGGTACATTTTAAAAGCAGAGCGCAAGCACAAACACTACTACATTTAGCTGTTGTAACTCATGTTTTTAATACCGGTAATCATGGCTTAGACTGATGTTAAAGATAGTATTAAGGATTTGCACGACAAAATGAATGAAATCAGCTCAAGTCATTTACAATGTGAAGATTAGTATGAATAAACACCTGTCATACAACCCCCCCCCCCGGGGGGGAACTCAGATTTGGTTCCGACGGGGGTGTGCCGCTGAAGTCGAAAAACCCGACCCTTTTTGAAGGGTCATTTTGGCGGAAAATGGTACCTATTATTAAGGTTTTTATAAAGAAAATGGCATTTTTGTGCATTTTAGCGATGAAATAGGCGAAAATATCAAGTGTAAATCGTAAAATTTCAAAATCATGACCCATGTTTAAGGATTTTTTCCCCAGAAACCATACTTATGTTTAAGGGTTTTTTTGCGAAAAAGTCACCTATTAGAGTGGCACACTCCCGTTTACTTTACTAGGCAAGTACCCCCCCCCCCCCCGCATACAAACTTTGGGTAGAGTACGTAGTTCTGGGCGGCTAAATTTCAAAATTTGTAAAGTGACGGGCACGTTCCATTAGTTCCAAAATTGTCTACTCGGCCGCTAGCCGAAGATCACGCAGAGTTTACCGATATATCAACGTATATACGTAGTCACACAGTGACCGCTGCGCTGTGCGATCGTACACATAACCGTGTTGTGCAATTTGAGCAAAATTAAAACTCACGGAAAGAGCAATAATCTGGTAGCATATCGTAATTAGTTTTTCTCATAAAACAACAAGTTCGTGACGTGTGATCTCAAACTTTCAACGCACCATTTGTAAGTACTTTACTACAGTTTGGTAATCATAATAAAGAGAAGTGATCCACTTTAACTTCCTGAAATCTATCTTTAAGCTGCAGATCTCTGATAACTATTATGCGTCAACCAATTTCCACATCAGAACAAATCTCGTCCATCAATGGGAAATAAAAACTTCCTGAATGAATTTGAAATGCATCATCACCCCTACCCCCACCTATTGTTTGCCAGTGAGCTCCCCTATCACAGTGGGTCTTTCGTAAAATTCCTCAACACAATTACTACTCAGTAACGTCACAAAAAAGGCATAAATCATGAAAAAATTTCATAAAAAAAGACTCTGGCAAGAGAGTCAGTATTGTAATGCATTCAAATGAATTTTAGTATGATCTTCAAGCATCAAACTTGTATTTGGAAAATCGTGTAGAGTTAGTGTGACGATTGCCTTGCGCAAAAATTTGGCATTTCTTGCGCATTGCAATGAAGTTCACCCCTTACTGATGAGAAACGGACAGGAGCAAGTGTAATGCCAATGCCAACTGAGTACAATCCTGGATTTGCCCGAGGCGAATTTTACGGTTGTCATTATTGTGAAATTATATTGATATGGCTCGGATGTCGTTGGAATTTTGATGAGACAAGTGAAATGCTCACTATCACAAAAAGTGCTGCGATGACTACGGTATCCACCCTGCGTAAAATCAACATGCAATGTGTACTTTACACAGCGTTTTGAATAGGTCACCTGCACAGTCCCAGACGTTTAATTCCATGTATGCAAAACTACAAGAGGTTGAAATTTAATTGCAAAACTATAGATAGACGCCTTGTAAAATGACTGGGTGTTAAAAGCCAGAATGACCTGAAATGGAACAATCATGTAACTGACGTTGTCTCAAGGTTAAGTAAAATATTCTACATGCTGAGAACCTTCAAACAGTTTGGCCATTCAGCAGACGACTCAATGACCGTATACCAATCGTACATCAGACCCATCACCGAATACTTGCAATTTAGCCTGTTGCCTACTAACAGTAGAATAAAATACCTTGAATTGTTAAAGGGACAATCCATCTTGACGACAAGTTGTTTTTTAATAAAAGGAGAAAAATGAGAGAAACATATTAATGAAAGTTTGGCGAAAATCCCCCCAAAAATAACTGAGTTAGGAATTTTCAAAGTTTTTAATTTTGTGACGTCACATGCGAGCAGCTTCCCCCACATGTCATGTTATATAAATTCCATAACCGTTGAGCGGTTCATGACACAAAGTTATACGTTAACCATGTCGGTGTTGCCAAAGACAAATTTCAGAAACAGTGATTAATCTTAAACATCGTTAATACTGAAATAATTACTCCAGGATTGTTAGTTTTAACAAGGGTGCTTTTTTGAACTCTCGAGTTTTTGTGGTGTGAACATATGCTATGGTTTAATATGTTTCCGTGAAAATAGAATAAGCTCTAGGGGCCAAACTGGCGACTGTAAACAACTACAATGCACACACTAATTTAAGTTTTCCACTTAACAAAAAGTTAAATGTAGGTTACATTATCAATCATCAGGCAATCACTTGGAAATAAGTTTACGACCAGAATTGAAAAACAGTGATTCTGCGGCGTCTTTAACCTAATTCAGTCCGTCCCTATTCCTTTAACGAAAAAATCAACAACAAATTGCGCTGTCTTGCTTGTGTTGTTTCTCTCTAAATGCTGACGTCTGCAGCCTCTTCAAAATTAAACTCTTCCCAACCACCATTCTGTGCAAAAGCTTTGCCGATAAAGGTGTTAAGTACAATCGCAAAAATACACAGCCAGTCAGCTATAATCATCACACGTGTGTTTGCGGACGGGCAATTGAAGGGTAGTTACAACATTAATTACCGTTTGAATAAATACCAATTATTTTCTCATTTATTTCCCGCGTAAAAACCGTCAGCCACGGATTTCTGCGGTGCTGTTATAATGCAAAGTAGATCACAGAGTTACGTCAGCTGTAGTGACATTAATTAGGTTAACTGTCGACATAACATGTCCCAGGCACATTTTCTGGAAACCGGGGGCTCCTCGAATCTTATTCACTTTTATTAAAAGCCGAAGCAACAAGTAGGGTTACAGACCTTTATTTCCCTTAGGTACCCTGGTACAAAGGATGACGTTGTTGCCAAATTCAGATATTGTTGTTATCCATTTTTATTTGTATATAGTGTAAGCTAGATTAAAATGTGGTACATCTGATTAATTACGATGTCGAGAGAGTTTATGAAAATATGCACCACAATATCATTTGAATTCATTATAGCAATGAGGGAATCATGTCGTTATTAAATTTCTGGTAGCTGAATTAAAACAGACCGATGGATCCCAAGTGGACATGGTGGCGCTTTAAATGTAGTGTATCATCCCTGCTAGAAAGTACACAGTGTCCCACAGTGTGAAACACAATGTGAAACACAGTGTGAACAATTTAAACACAGTGTGAAATCTCTTCACAGTGTTAAATTCGATCGTTTTAACATTGTGGATCATCAATTCACAGTGTGGAGCAGAATATCACTATGTGAACACTCTGTGAAAACCTCACCACCGTGTGAAATCATCTTCACACTCTTAAATTCGGGCGTTTTCACATAGCCGACTATGTGAACACACTGTGGGACACTGTGTTCTTTCCAGCAGAGATGATTTTTTTGCGCGTGGTATAATCCAGTTGTATGTGTTTATTTTCTATCAAAGGAAAATCAATTTTCTACAATTAGAAAAAAGGGAAAATTTCTAAAGTACATGTCAGTTTTGAACTCATTTGAAAGTCAAAGGGCCCATCCTAGACTCCATCTCTCGAAGTAATGAAAAGGGGAGTCTTCCTTTATCTTATTAGCCATTTTGAAGTATGCGAATACCAAACTTTGCTGAGGGTGGATTGGAAAACAATGAAAGCTTGTACATGTGATAGTTCCGCTAAAATCATGTAGCATAACTTTTCAATTTCGTTTATGGCTTATTGCCAGTTTTTTTATATTTGTCGCTGATGTATAATAAGCGGCGCTATTCAGTGACAAACATTATTTGGACGTGCCTGTCCACCCAATATCATTCCCAGGAATAACGTAGATAAAGAAAAGCTTTATTTCGTCGACTTCAAGCGAATACCTGAAATAATACCACGTCTCATCTTACACGATGTTTTTCGTTGTCGTTAACATACGTGACTGATGCTTTGCAGATCTAGCTTTTAAGATGCTGTAAGATGTTAACGCGATGTTGTGTCATTGTGTTCATTTGCATGCTGGGCGATGTTAGTTCCTTTTTCTAGCTCTTTATCCCCCAACCCTGCTCGAATGTTTCGTGTATATTTACAGCGTATTGTTGTTGTTTTTTCTTCTTCTTCTTTTTTTTTTTTTGGGGGGGGGGGTTCGTGTTTATGTACAGCGTATTTTGTTTTTGGGGGGGGGCGGAACAGTTTATTTTCCCCAGAAACGTTGTTGGAAAATCGTAGGTTCTTTCATGGCGATTTAATGTCGCAAGTCCGCCGGGGAATCGTGCGCGCCCCATCAAACATTGTTTCCCTCCCGAAACAAGCAACATCACCCAGGCTCGCCTTCAGACGGTGACTTCATAATACGGGGATAAATAACGCGGCATTCAAGCGCTGAATTCATATCATTATCTGTATATCTTTCACCCCCTGGCTACAAGCATTATTATCCCCCGATCATGACAGTCGAATTTGGCAGACCAGACGCTTACTGTTTGGAATCATTGCGCGATAGACTAATTTGAAGCCTGAATAAAGTCACGGAGGTGCCGAAGGCTTTAAATTGCGATGGAAAAAAGAAAAGACGTGATATCACGTAGCAGACGTGAGAATTTGAATGGCTATATGGCGCTTCCTTTTCTCTACATAATACAGAAAGGCGTCTTCTAACTATTACGTACCTCATATTCAATGCAATTAGACCTACTTTAGTAAGAGTCAATATTCTCTTCAAATTGCTTAATATCAGCTTTCATATGAGAGCGATTCAGCAAATTAGCATTTCATTTTTTTGTAGAAGATTGCGTGGAATCTTGTTTTGGCCTGAGAGCTAACAGTTCAGTGACGTTACAGCCGGAGCAGGGGTAGACTCCCTACCCCCCCCCCCCCCCTCCCTAACGGATTTTGGGAAAATCCACCAAAACATCGGGAAAATGAAATTAAAAAAAAGAACAAGGAAGGGCTCGCAAATTTGGAACACTTAGTTACCAGGGAATTTTTGAGTCCCCACCCCCACCCCCCCCCCCACTAACAGGTACCTGTTACGCCACTGTAACAGTCCCTCTGAGTCTATGTGAAGCTTGAGTGGAACATGGTGAAAATGTTAATCGGCCAGCGTAAATCATTCAATGTTGGAAATGTCACTGTGCGCGGTAGTTAGTCAAGTGTATTTGATCAAGTCAACGACCATGTAACAGCGTTTGATGATGTGGTGTAGCCCTCTGTGGACATTACAAAATCCATGTCCGTCTGAGTGTTTGAGAGTCTGTCTGTGTATCTTCACACCTTTGTGTGTGTGTGTGTGTGTGTGTGTGTGTGTGTGTGTGTGTGTGTGTGTGTGTGTGTGTGTGTGTGTGTGTGTGTGTGTGTGCGTCGTGTGTGTGTGTGTGTGTGTGTGTGTGTGTGTGTACGTACGTCGTGTGTGTCGTGTGTGTGTGTTGTGGTGATGTCTGTGTGTGTCTGTGTGTCGTGTGTCTGTCTGTCTGTCATTCTGTCTGTCTGTGTTTGGCTTCTATAAAGATCTAATTCCAGCATTGTTCCAGCGCAGGTGCGTTTGTCACCACTTCTGGCGTTACAGGACACTGTCAACTGTAGTCAGGGGCGTCGATCCGATTTTTCGGATGGGGGGGGGCAAAAAAAGTGGAAAAATGTCAAATGCGCGCAAATTGTAATTGCAGAATTTTAAATTGAAAATAGTGTTGTTTTAATAATATTTGTATGCTATAATATATGGTTTTTGTAGTGCTTTCCCCATTGTTTTTTGAATAAACTATTGATTAGGCCCAATACATTTTTTCAGAGTTGATCAGAAAACTATTGGGGCACGAGGGGCAAATCGATTATGTTTGCCGCGCCTAAAATATCTACTTTTCATTGGTGGGTGACGTGTACAGCCGCCCTTGTCCCACCTCTAGATCGATGGATTGGAAAGTTATCTCTACTTTACAAAAATGGGCTTGGTTTTGGGATAGTGGTTTTGATTAATGGTGAGGCACCAACTTGAATTCACCCTACTTTTGT
>JZLH01S0081109.1:0-14629 GCA_001188425.1 Eucidaris tribuloides | reverse complement strand
GTGTGTGTGTGTGTGTGTGTGTGTGTGTGTGTGTGTGCGCTGTGTGTGTGCGTGTGTGTGTGTGTGTGTGTGTATAGTCGTGTGTGTGTGTGTGTGTGTGTGTGTGTGTGTGTGTGTGTGTGTGTGTGTGTGTGTGTGTGTGTGTGTGTGTGTGTGTCTGTGTGTGTTTGTGTGTCTGTGTGTCTGTCTGTCTGTCATTCTGTCTGTCTGTGTTGGCTTCTATCAAAGATCTATATTCCAGCATTGTTCCAGCGCAGCGTGCGTTTGTCACCAACTTCTGCGTTACAGGACACTGTCAACTGTAGTCAGGGGCGTCGATCCATTTTTCGGATGGGGGGGCAAAAAAAAGTGGAAAAATGTCAAATGCGCGCCAAATTGTAATTGAGAATTTTAAATTGAAAATAGTGTTTGTTTAATAATATTTGTATGCTAAATATAATGGTTTTGTAGTGCTTTCCCTTGTTTTTTGGAATAAATATTGCATTACATAATTTTTTCAAGTTGTCAAAACCATTGGGGGCGGGGGCAAATCGATATGTTTGCCCCCTAATATTTTCATTGGGGTGGCGACAGCCCCCTTGCCACCCCAGGATCGACGTCCCTGACTGTAATCGTACCATTTCTCAATTCGCCAAAAACTAGTATTTTGTGAGAACATAATAACGACTTACCTCGTATAATCAATCCCGAACGATGTACCTTGAATATATTCATTGGAAGATTTAAGTAGGAAATCAGTCAATAAGAGTCATCCTCGAAGAAGGGGAAGGACGAATTAGCGACAAGCGGGCTAACTATTATGAGCATCCATGACTGCCAATTAACTCACTTGCTTTAAAGGCAGAGAATCTCATTTGCACCCCTTCCCCAAGTACACCAAAAGGCGACTCATGACCTTAGTTTGTTTATGAAGAACATGTCTATGAAATCTGAACATCAGTAATTACCCAGAATTTGAAAAATGCCCCAAACCAAAAGCCACCTTAGTGTGTGTTCTATGCTAGGAAATTTTGACTTCGCGAGTTTAACGGTTACTATAATTCCACTAAAACTGCGTTTCTTGCGACTTTTCTTCACGAAACGTTCTTAGATGGTGTTTTCTTCTATGTACTAGTGTATTTACACAATATTAATTACTAGGCATTCAAAAGAGACGCCATGCCTTTAATCTTTGTTTTATATGTGATATACAGTGGCGACAGAAAGTATCGTCACGTTCCAAACGCGTTCACAGAAACGAGTTCCTTGAAACGATGTTCAAACGCGACGAAACGCAAATCCAGCGTAGCAAATGCGTGCATTGCGTTTATTGAAACGAGATTCGTGTTCTGGGTCGCGTTTGCACGCGTTCGGAACGTGACCATACTTTCGGTCGCCACTGTAGATCTGGAACAGAGGCAGCATTATTATGTAATAGTTACATCACTGCTGATTTATTTAACAGTTAATTTCAAATAAATTGTGTCAACCATCCCTGATGGAACAAACACAGTGTGGACACAGTGTGAATGTCCCAAATTCACATAGTAACTCTGAAATTGGGACATTTTCACATAGTCCCCACAGTGTCTACACAATGAACACAATGTCGTCACAGTGTATTCAAACAGTGATCGCAGTGTCACTCTGTGTGAAAATGCACCAAATCCACACAGTGGCCAGAAAAAAACGCAGGGTCGTCACAGTGTGACCGTAATACCACGCAGTGATTACAGTGTCGCACTGTGAAAACGCACCACTTGAAATCCACACAGTGGACAGAAAATAGGGTCGTCACAGTGTGACCTCTAAGACCCCACAGTGATTACAGTGTCACACTGTGAAAATGCACCACTTGAAATCCACACAGTGGACAGAAAAACACGGGATCGTCACACTATGACCTTTAAGAACACAAAGTGATCACAGTAACACAAAGTGATCACAGTGTCACACTGTGAAAATGCATCAAATGCACAATATAAATACACTGTGAATATCATTTTTTTCTGAAGGTATAGGTCTTGATTTCGCACAAGGTTGAAATAAAACTGGAATAAATTGTGAAATTGTCTCCTTTTATCCAAAAACGGTGATTCAACGCGTGCATCGCACGTGGTAGTGCTAAATAATTTGCAATACTCGCCTGAATGAGCATTGTACCATGATCTAGATTCACGTGGCACCTAATTGAAACCCTGAAACCGTTCCGAGAATACCCGTCTATTTCTCTGTCGGGATGATAAAACCATTGAAGTGATGGGGGATATCTGCCATTAGGTAAGTAACCCCATGAGTCGGCCTTTAGGCTGAAATCAATACCACTAAATATCGTTACGCCCGTCCCGTGGATAGGAAGTGGTTGTCTGACTCCTTAATAGCACAAACTTACCGATCAATTGGTGTATTCTATGCCCGGATTTCAATTGGAGCACTGTGAGACATGTACAGATAGGATATGCTTTTTGGACTTGCACGTTGGAATTTTCTGTCAAGTGGAAACATGGATTTGGTTGAGAAGTGGTGCTTGAATAGCATTTCAAGAGTTAAGTTGGTATCAAATTGCATTAATACGCGCTGTCTGATGACTCCGAAGAGTTCACAAGATGGAATTGTAAAGTTGTTTAATTACTAGTATCAGACCGTCTGCATGTTGGTTAGAATTCAACTGTAACCTGTTTATTCACTATCGAAACTATGGTGATACATTATAGGTTAGCGGTAATTATGAAAGTTACATAGTTTATGTTTTTCACCATTTTATATTCATTACGAAATGGAAGAAAGAGACAGGGGAGGAGGAAAGAAGACAAAAAAGGTAGAATAAACAAAAACAACTAAACAAATGAAAGAAGAAAGTTAACCCTTTAATTGCTAATGTTGCATCAGTGCACAATTGTACAATGTAATTGAACAATCGTAATGATAATCTTTCTCCTTCCCCTTCGTACAGGCGACACTAAAAATAGCTAGTGTGCGTAAGTGACATCTAAAGAAAAATTACCATTCCCAATACTGCAAAAAAGGAATCAAAATTAAAAGGAAATTAAGAAGGAACATTTGTCATTATTATCCCCTCACAATAAATTCAGCAGTAAAGAGTTGAGATTATGAAGAATAAGTTACGAATCCTTAGAAGGAAACAATTCCCTTTATTTTAATTTTGTCAACAGTTTATATTGGATTTGAGTTTTGGATAAATCGTCAAAGTAAATATTAAGCCAACCATCATGATCAACCATGGAAGATGAAATCTTATGGGGTAATCATGTATTTAATTGGACATTTGTACCTATTGCTCGAAGTCCTACCCCCACCCCATCCTCATCCCCCCCCCCCACCAAAAAGCAACTCATCTTTAAAACTGCTTTGAATATTGCTTTGCGACAACTCAAACATCACCATAAAATGACAATTATACGGAATTTGTTATCAAGTTTTCTGAAAATATTATCTTTACCTAGCATATAATCATCATTGTATTGGGCTGGATTTAAAACATTTTTAACCAATCAATTAATTAATCAATTAATGAGGTCTGGGTAGAATTAGCTTATAACTAAAAACATGTAGGCCTTTAAGATATCTTGTCTGTCCCACATACAAATAACCACGTCATGTTTATTTAGCCAGAAGGTTTGAAGAGCTGTTTTGCACTCTTTAAAATGAATGTGCAGAAAGTGGAGTATTAAAATGACCATTTGCACTGTTTGTATGTTTACTACGAATGTGCTATCGATTCACCGTGATTTTCAAAATTGTGCCAACTATTCATGAATAGCTAAATTTGGTGGCTTTTCTCCTTTCTCTTTTCTCGAAAGTGCTTACGATATTGCTCTGCCCCATTTGTATTACCGTGCAAAGATTTTTCATGCACGCTTCAGGGGAAATTTTCGTAAGTATGTATTAGCAAAATGTGCCGCAGATTCTGTGCTAGCAAAATATGAGGATAATTAGATATTGCATGCCAATGGAAAAATAATGTCAACAAGAAACCACTTAACCTAAAGTTTGGAAAAAAACAAATTAGCGGTTCAAGTTGCTGTTGGTGAAATAAAATATATGCGGCTTGAGTAAGCTTATTTTGGCTAATACATTCTGTCACTATAAGCTAAACGACAAAAGCTGACGAATTGTGGGACTAATTAATATGTTCACTTAGGTTTGTTTACTTTGTTACCTTTAATTGCAACTGCGCTTGTATTGTTTGTGTTTCTCATATTGATGATGATTAAAAGCTTAACATGAAAATATTGGCCTCGTCATTTTTGATATACTACAAAGAATCAATTTTCAAAATGACTCGACGAATCGATCGACATGGCAGTCAATGTAAAATGTCAAGTGTGTAACTTTTATGATACTTCATAATAGTTAACATGGGGCGTGGGTGAACCGACTGTATCGGTATATCCAGTGGCGTATCTAGCGGGGGGCAGAGGGGGCACGTGCCCCGGGCGCCACTTTAAGGGGGTGGAAAAAATGCAAAAGAGAAAAAGAGGAAGATGAAAAAGGGAAGGAAAATTAGTACCTGATAGGAATTATGCGCCCCTCTCTCCCAGTCCACAGGGTAAAGTTCGTCAGAAAATGGGTTGGGTTACAAATACAGTGTACATAAATTTTATAAAGCTTGGTCGCTCCGCTTCCTTGCATAATTTTGCAAAAACAATCTACCGCTTGGTCGGTCTTTCCTTGGTATATACGTCAATAAGTTTTGGCGGGGGGGGAAGGAGGGGCGAATCTAGCTTTTTGCTAAGGGGGGGGGATTGATCCAGGGGCGTCGATCCATTTTTTGGATGGGGGGGGGGCAAAGTGAAAAAAATGTTAGAAATTTTCGGCGCGCCAAGTTGCAATAAAAATTGAAAATTGTGCACATTTAATAGTATTTTTATGCCGTTTAATGGTGTTGTAGGGCTTTCCAGCGCTTTTTAAACATGATGGCGTTTTCCTATGCACACAATTAATCACAATTCTGTGATGGCCGAGTGGTTACAGCGTCCGCCTCACAATCGGATGGTCGTGGGTTCGAGCCCCGGCCGGGTCATACCAAAGACTTTTTAAAAATGGTACCTTCTTTGCTTCTACGCAGGGCGTCGGCATCTCTAGAACAGAGAAGGCGATTAATAATAACATTTATGTATTAGCGTCAGGGCCCGCTGGAAAAACAGTCTACTTAATAAAAAAATAGTATTATTATTATCATTATTATTTATTACAATCATATTTTCACTTGGCAGCCCAAGGGGGGGGGACCGCCTAACCCCTCGTAAATCCGCCACTGAGGGGCAATTTCATTGTTTGCCTTGGGCGCCATAATCCCTAGATACGCCACTGGGTAGGCTATATCGTGCATGTGTAGTAAAATGTTTTTTCCCAGTGCGACCTACTAGGTATGTGAAATGTAGGGCCTAAATGATACATATAAAATTGTACGTATATCATGAAATAAATATATATATTTGTAGACTCTGTTTGATATAATGAGATATGAAATGAGGGTAGGTTTTTTGCAAGACCGTGTTTTTACATTTACAAAAGTGGCAGTCTCATACATTCGTTATACTGTGAACATTTTAATCTTATATTTTCTTGACCCGTCATGATGGGTTGAAAAACAAATATAGTATAGTATCATTCAAACATTAACCTATTTCAAGTTCAACAATAATAATGTTTGTTATACATGTACATAACGACAACCAAAAAAATCATCTAGTAAAACATTATGTTTACACCAACACTAATCATGCATCGTGGAATACAAGTATACATTTTCGTGGACTTAGCTATATATGAAAAATATATTATTTATGTTTATTTAGAAAACATGTCACGATTTTTTTTGTTTCAGAATTCCTAGCAGTAATTGCATTTTCACTTGTCCGTTTGTACTTTTTAAGACTTAATAATCCTGTCCAATGCCGATGCATGATATTTGTTGATTAATGATCATGAATGGTTGAACATTTTATTAGATAAAATTCTGCCAACAACCTGTGAATATGACACGATCATATTCCACACAAGCACGTGCCTTCTTCAGCATATAATCATTTCTCGTGTCCTTGAATATGATCAAAATAAGTCTGACTGTCATGATTGCAATGTCCTTATTGTTGGTACATTGATCACCTCTGAAAAGTCCAAGGTTCTAGTAATCGCTCTAACTCGAAAATCTGAGATTTTGAGATTTTTGACCTTTTTGAGATAAAGGCACATCTTGGGTAATATTATGAGGACGATCTTTCCAATGATCCTATCGAGAATTTCCCGTCATGCTTCGTTTTGGAGATAATTTCCGCATTGTTAGTACATTATATCATGTTTGCTTCAGTTCTGATGGTAAAACGGTCTAGCTTGAAATAAGCTTATTGTTATCTACGCTCTGTGATGGTAAAATGGCCTATCGTCGAGTTAGACACTATAACCATGTGGTTTACAGCAGCCATGGGATAATAAAATGGACTATCTTGAATATCATTTTTCTGAGAACATTTGCCTTTAATTTTCAACAAATTAAATTTCATCAAAAAGATGTATAGTCCATACAAATGATGGGATTTATAGAAACTAATAACTAACCATTTTGTGCAAGTTTGGTTATTCATTTAAAACAATATGTAAAGATTTAAAGACGGTTTACCACATTACGAAGGTCAAAAGTCCATAGTCATCATGTGATGGTAAAACAGCCTATCTACACAAAAATTGTTAATATTTTAAAGCAAAATAACCATATAAGCATGCAAATGCTAAATTGTAATTTTGTCTTTGTCTTTTTTTTATTTGATCAGTAATATGGATTATATCCCTGTCAAGGAAATACCTCAAACATTATAAATTTATATTATTTTTTTCTCAAAAGAACTTTTTTTAAGATAAACCGTTTTAGCATCTCACAGCCACCCGGTATGATAAGGGCGAATTCTGCTCAAAACGAGATCGAAGCCACATCTTCCCGGCGTCTGGCACGTGGGTAGAAGTAGACTCACTTTTTTTTTCCACGTGTCTGCCTCTTTACAGCGGTTTGCCATGATCAATGAAGGTAATCAACTAAAAGTACATCTACCCGAAGGCCCCTTATGCTTCCCTATACACCCGGCCAGGGTCCGAGTCCTAATGTGTCTTTTAGCTGGTGGTAATGTCTACTTAAAGTGTTTAAATTCCGGAGGCATTCTCTGACCGACGGGGATATGGAATGGAGACTGTAAATTCATGATATCCCATCGACAACATAGGCTGGAAAAACAGTGTAATGTATACGTGTACATCTGTGTTACATCAGACCCTATTCTTTACAAACCACTATCGATTTAAGAAAGGACATGAAAGCAACTTAATGTGTTTGTTCAATTATTTTCCTTTCTTTTTTGAGGTGCTTTGTATCTTTGTAACAACATGTCATGAACTGGATATTACACTACAAGACTACATAATGAAAGAAGTATCTTTGGGTTTCGTTGACAATATTTTTGTGATCGTCATGTACAAATTTCCATCAAGAAAAAGTTTGCACTTTACTTTTTCATCATCGTATTCATGACATTTATCTCCGATATTAATATTTTTGAAATATATTTTAGTAATTGTTGAGTGTTCACATTGATATATTTTAAAAGACGTTGGACTTTAAAACCTCTCATGAAAAGCTTTAAAACCTCAAAATTGATCTAATTAATATTCAAAGATTAAAGAAGGAATAAAGACAAAAGTTAATAATGACCACAATTAAAAAATCTGAGCGAAATAATCCTCCATGCTCTAAGTGTCTTTGATACGGTCTAAAAATGAAGCTCTGAAAAACGTATTTCCAAATGATTATTTAGTGTTTTAAAAAATTGAAAATCTACGAGTAGTGGGGTTGACCGGATTCACCATGCCCACTTCCTCCTATAGACTTACTGTGTGTAGATCTAGGCTGTTGTATACTGCCATTGGCAGAATAACTTTCCAACATTTTGTATTCTAGGGTGTTTATATGTCCATTTAAGCATAACATCGGTGCTATGTAGCTCAGATGTCACAGTTTAACTTTTTATGCCCCCGCCGACGAAGTCTCGAGGGGGCATTATTAAAGCGTTGCACCTGTCCGTCCGTCCGTCCTTCCGTCCTTCTGTCCGTCCCCTTAATTGGTTTCCGCACAATAACGTAAAAGATATTAGATGGATTTTAATAATTTTTGGTGTGTGGGTAGATCACACCAAAATACATGTCTAGTTCGAATTTGGAGTCCAAAGGTCAAAGGTCACAGCTCATATATGCAAATTGGTATCCGAACAATAACTTAATAAATATTAGATGGATTTTAATAATACTTGATGTGAAGTTTGATGACATTAAAATGCAGATTAAGTTCGAAATTGGAGTCTGCAGGTCAAAGGTCAAAGATCACAGTTCATGCACATCGGTTTCCACATGATCAATAAGGAATGAAGTTACTGATCGCGTTTAGCGGGGGCATCCGTGTCCTATAGACACACCAAATTTCTAGTTTTAAACCGAAGCTCCACAATGTCAGCCTACATGTAGTGATCAACAGCAATCCATCCCAAGTACTTAAAAAAAAGCTGAAGATATGTGTACTGTACTTTGCCTTGGGATCGATATCCACCGCCCAATATTAAATGTCCATACTTAAGGTGTCTGGAGAAGTACGGTAACTCGGTTGACGAATGTGTTGTGACACTACAGACTTGTTTTCTACGTAGTTTAACTGTACGGTATAATAACTTCCAAATCTTTACATTCTGCATCAACATTGAGTTCAGAGTACTTATGGATAATTTACATGTAGTACACTCTTTAAGAAAAATAGAGTGAAACTGTTCACTCGTTAACTAAAATCACTAGAAAATGAGTGAAATCACACAGGTGCACTTCAAATTTACTTTAAATTCCCTCTTTTCAAACATTCGCTTATTGATGATTGAATAGTTTTACTCTTTTTTAAGAAAGTGGGTTTGGTGTACATGATAGGAGGTACTCGTACACACAAATTCACTTCAAATTCACTTTAAATTCACTCTTTTTAAACATTCACTCCTTAACGATCGAGCAGTTTCATTCGTTTTTTTAAGTGAATAGGTTGGGTGTATACAATATCTTGATAATGGAAGTACTCATACACACACACACACACACACACACACACACACACACACACACACACACACACACACACACACACACACACACACACACACACACACACACACACACACACACACACACACACACACACACACTGACACACACACACACACGTTCACTTCAAAATTCACTTTAAATTCACTCTTTTTTAACATTCACTCCTTAACGATTGAACAGTTTCACTCGTTCTTTTAAGAAAGTAGTTCGGATGTATAGGAGGTGCTAGGACACAGCAAATCGTTGGTGTCTCAATGTCAATACGGGATACCACCATAAATTACACACCGGTTTTGAATTTACGGTGTTACTTTAACACCTAATGTTGTTACCTCATTGGGGATTACTTTTACACTCGTTAGAATTACGATCAAACTCCTGGGTGTAATTCTAACACTCGAAGGTGTTGTCCTCTATTTAAACCAGGGATGTATGTTAATTTCAACAACGCCGTTTTGCCTGTGTAGTATAGGCATTAAATCAATGGTAGTTCTGATATGATTATATCACTTTAATTTGTCATAACAGATGCAAATGTTACCGTCGCACTTGTAATTTCTTTAATCTACCATACTCGAAGGCAGGGACTCTCATTTGAACCGCTCCCACAGCACAGCAAAAAGTCACCCATGTCCATAGGCTATTTGTGAGGGACATGTCTGTGGAATCAGAAGATCAGTAATTACCTAGAATTTGAACGATGCGCAAAACAACCAACTGCCGTTGAGTGTATGTTGTATGCCAGAATTTTTGTGTCAACGACACAATAATTCAAGTCATAGCCTGTCGGTATAATTCCACTATAGCGCGTACTTTGTTAAAGGTGCTTAGTTCTTCTTCAATATACCTGTGTATTTACACAATGTTAATGTTTTGGCGGGCAAAAGAGCCGCCCTGCCTTTAAGATGACATTCTACATGTAGTTAACACAATTCATGATTTTATTCTTATGTTGACATTTTGTGTAATTCCAGTTGCTACATCATTTATATGTTTACGTCATAGCTTCTAAGGAGACAACACGCTTCTCAGACAACTGCCGAGTAGAAGAACAGGTCAATGACATTCGTGGGGTATCTAAAAGGGGATTTTGAGCGAACGCCGGGGTGTGTTTCTGTTCTAACACGCAGTAAAACATGATAATCGTTATCGTTGACGTAAATTGTAAATAATGTATACATATCGTTTATGCGGATCGATGATTTTAGATTAGAAGACATATTTCATTACAGTATTCAAGTGATATGAATGACTTAATGTGTAGTTAAGCACTAAAATGAAATGATTTACACACGTTAAACACCTATTAAAATGTATTTGTTAATTTCTTAAATCTTTACATTTTATTATATGCGGTACCATCGTTGCACCTCTAGGAAGAAATGATTGATCTATAAATGTTAAAGTTATTTACTACTTTATATTATCATGTATATATGTAAAGGGGACATAGTAGGTGGGACCAGTCCAAAAGCCTCACAAGCAAAACAATTTGAAACCTGTATACTAACATAGAGCGTACAATCAGGCTAAAAGAAACGGATTTTACTGCAGAAAGGAGCAAGTCTATTCCAGCATCAAAAGCAGTGGATCTCGTTTCCATTCATTTCAGGCAAAATTGAACAATGTTTTCAGTTAAAAAAATTCTGAGGTACATAATCCTTTATACTATGTGTGTCTCTGATAAGGTCCCACCTACTATGTCCCTTGTTACATGATAATATAAACTGGTAAATAACTTTAACATTTATGAATAGATTATTCGTTCCTAGAGGTGCAACGAAGGTACTACATATAATGAGATGTAATGTAATAAACTCAGCACAGTTCGGACAAGAAGACTGTTGTAAGAAGAATATTGGTCGGTCACTTCAATGTGACCGCCCAGGTCCAAACCCACAAAACGTCACTTATTAGGATTCTCTGTAAAATACCAGAATATTTCATTTAGGTTGACCAACTCAATTTTTTAAAGTTTGCTTTATCTGAAGGAGTAATATTTTTTCTACCCACTATCAAAATTTGGTGGCTTAAAACGAAAACAAAACAGTAGCATTTTTTTTCTGGACCATATTTTTTTTCGGACAGGCGCTTCTACATGGCGCCCCTGAGTGAACCTAATCGTTAAATTCTCTTTTCTCCCTTTTCTGTGAAACTGCACCTTCTAACTCTCTCTTATTTCAATCACTTCTTGAATTGGTTAGGAAAGTCCAATTTTAACAAGTTTTATATCATTTTAAAGCTTAAAGATTATTCTTTACAGTTATGCAGGAAAATGATAATTCGCTTTTGCCTATATACTTTGTGTCGGTTTTGAGCTGGGTGGTCACAAATGCATCTAATCTAAATTCAAGAAATCATGGACATGCAATGATAGTGGAAACGAGATTTACTGAGAAGCAGAAAAAAAACCGCCATTATGTACACTTAATACGTTGTGTTTAGTAATAAACACATCACACTGAGAGTACTCATAAAATTTTCGACTTATTGTAGACGCAGTTTTTACTCAAGCATTCATGCTCGATAACTATTCCTGGATCACACAGATATTTTTGCATGTCATCTTTTCCTAGAACGGGAAATAATGGCTCTACACCGATTTATACGACCAATATCGCCTGGATGTCAGAAATAAACCTTGATGATGGATGTCGCATGTAAATTCCCCCGGCATGTAAAGATTGCAACAATGCATTCTCTCGGGAAGTTGTCTTATGCTATTTGCCGGTCAAATCTTCTGTATGTGTGCAATTATCACAAGCCTGTCCCCGTTACCGTGACCTTTTCTTGCACAAGCACCAAGAACAAACTAATAGAAGCCCTAATTGGAAGGGTTTGATTAGAAACACACGATGTACACACATCCAGAAACATCCCCTCCCGCAGATTCAAGACTTTATTCGCTATTTAAACTATCGTGACATCGACGAATTCGAGCTGGATTAGGGCTAGATCGGGATCCCGATGACCTTTCCATTAGATTTGACGTCCAAACTTGAGACGTTTCCACCTTCGCGCTGCAGTAATAAAATATCTGCTACCGTCAATGTAGACGATTTCTATCGGGTGAAACGCAGCGAGATAAATGAACTGGAGCGGGCGAACGTTTTTCAATATTCCTCTCCCGCATCCCGCGTTGTGTTCGATATCCGAAACACGTCGTCAAAATGCAACAGTTACTCAGGACTGGGAAGGGACGGCTTGATTAAACTTTGTGAATGGATCTAGCTGCTCAAACCGGCCTGCTCGAGTTGTTACTGTCTGTGTGTCATCTTGCATCTTTCGAAATAATCTGTGATAATACCATTGCTGTAGAATCGGCTGTGAGTTGTCGCGACGTCCAAAACCGATCCAGTCATTTGACAATTACAGACTTGAAAAATATATTATCTGGGAACACGCATGCATGTGAAAATGAATCAAATAAGTTGAACATGGGCATAAAAGCTACCAATTAGCGTTTTGTACTGTTTAAGGTTGCCATATTTTTTACGTGCAATATATTCGTTCAGAAAAAAATAGTTGTTATCTCAATAATGAATAAACAATGGACGTAATTGACAATGCACAATAACTCTGTGGGGCGTATCAAGTATATTTTAACAAAGACCTTTGCCTAAACAAATTGTTAAGAACAACACAGAAATTTAGAGAAACGAAACTTTGCATTTGCCGTATCGATTTATTTGATTGAGGTCATACACACTATGCACGTTTACAGTTTCATGTAAATGTGGTGTAATAGTGGTATATATATGCTCTAGCGACAATTCCTTCGGCGTGAAATGCTAATTTTCAATATGACAATAACCTTGACCATAACCCTAACCATAGCCCAAACCTAAAATCGTCACCCTAACCAATCATTAAATTATGTACATGTAACTGCTATTTCTTACTATGTTTATAGTTTAGTTATTTATTGTATAACAGTTGTATACTTTTGTGCGTATTATTTTGCGCACTGTACTAGTAATTTGTGGAAATGTAAAATAAATTAAAACCAAATCGTAATAAAATATTACTAATGGCCTTAGCTTTAACCCTTTGTCTTCGGAGATATCATTATTTTCTGGAGCAATTTTCTCCCGCCGGAGAAAAGTGTCGTGCCACTGTATATGCGGAAATCTATAATGTTGCCATACGTACTTGACAGTTCGACTTGTTTTTAATTACACGCATCGTTCCGTTACATTTACGACAGGTAATGTGATAATTATTAATTAATTATTAATTAATAATTATTAATTCTAGTTATCATTTATTGAAGAGGAAGGTTATTTACTCTGATTGACATTGCGTTTCGAAGAAAAGCTAAAGTTAATGAATGCTAAAACGCGAGAATTGTTTATTCTTTACACACGGGGTGCCATCTTAAAGACACAAGCGAACATTGTAGAGCTTCAAATTAAAAAAAAATTGTCAAATTTTGCTATCTGAGCTCCATAGTAGTGTTTGAATGGACAAATAAACACCCTAGAATACAACAGTTTGGAAATTTATACTGCCACTAGCAAGATATGAATGAATAAACAATTAGTACTCGGGCCGAGTACAAAATAGCCTAGATCTACACACAGTAAGTCTATAGGAGAAAAAGAGCAGGTGAATCCATTTTTTAAGGCAATAAATAATAATTTTGAAATGCAATTTTTTTCAGGGCTTCATTTTTAGACCTTATCAATGACACTGGTAGCATGGGGAATCATGTAACTCAGATTTTTTAAACTGGAAACAATGTAATGCAATGCCTTTAATATCAAGTGGCTTTCATGCAATTATTGTAAAACCAGGCGACCTAAGGTGATTATGACATACGGCCTATATGATATGAAATATAATAGGTGATGGCAGGTAGCACATTAAGTAAAGTTCTCCTAATATCCTTTGATCCGATAGGCCCTTATTGCTTCTGAAGAGTAACACACCCTACTTGTCGCATTTTGTCCATCAACTGATAATCGTTTTACCTGCCATGTAGAGACATCTCTCCTGCGAGGCCCAAGCAGAGTGTAATAGTCAGCTAACAGGAATATTTTATAACCCTCGCTCCCTTTGTTACAGGTCTCTCGGAATCTTAAGGTAGACGGTGGCCAAGGTTCCTACTCACACAAGGATTTACGTCAGTGAATCAATATTTTAATTAATTCTTGAATGCGGTATTCTTGATTTATGCGATAGACGTAAACGCTCATTTCGTGAGCAACGTAATTACGAAATGACACCCTAGATTTCATGCGCAGCTGACCAACCGCGACAGGTCAGCGGTGTTTAACCTGCCTGGCTGTGACAGCCCCATACTAAAAACAACACAAAAGTTTACCTTTCGGACTACAGAGGTTTAATACGTGCTACACATATTAAATCAAATTACGGCCAGTGCAGTGGGAGTCTAAGATCATTTTGATAATGGTGGGTGGAGCTAACGTTATAGCTAAGGTTTACTTGGGGTTTGGAAGATTATGTCTACACGTATCTTTTTTCTATCCTTCCTTTCATT